>JABTTQ020002412.1:600000-907631 GCA_016081115.2 Rehmannia glutinosa | reverse complement strand
CTACTCCTGACTCTATCTGGCTTACGGACTCAGTACTTCTAATCATGTCACCACGATCTCCACCTGAATTTTGCCTTCTGAATACTACAAAACAACAGACTCCATGTTGGTAATGGTACAGGTTTGTTTATTTCACACAGCAACTCTCAGTTTACCAATTTTCATAACTCTTCTAGACGCTTTTCTTTTAAAGCATCTTCTTCGTGTTCCTCTATAACTAAGAACTTACTTAGTGTCTCTCAATTTACTAAAGATAATTCTATTCTTCTTTTAGTTTCACCCTGATATTTGCTTTTGTAAAGGACCGGGTCTCTCATCAAGTTCTTCTCAAGGTTCTCTTAGAGGTCTCTCTACAGCTTTGATGTGCAACCTCTGAAGTCTTCGTAATTCTTCAGCTCTTCAGCCTGTTTCCAGCTCCCCTTCAATCCATCTTTCCCTTCAGCCTCATGTTGTCACTAAGAATAATTGTCCTAGTTTAGATTTGTGGCACTCTAGACTAGGCCATGCTGCGTTGATGTTGAGAAAGTTATGAAGTCTTGTAATCTTTCAGTTTCTATTAAAAGCCTATTTGTGGTTCTTGTCTTTAAGCTAAATGTCATGCTTTGCCTTTACTGATTCCTTGACTCAATATCATCACCCTTTAGAACTTGTACATACAGATGTTTGGGACCCTCCCCTATCACCTCTCACAAATGTCTCCCATTATTATGTTTGTTTTATTGATCACTTTACGGTTTACCGGATCTATTTTCTCAAAGCTAAATCAAGCCAAAGAGGCTTCATTCACTTTAAACATTTTGCTTGAAAATCAATTTAATCTTACCATTAATTTTTTCAAAGTGATTGGGGTGGGGAATTTAGAGCTCTTACTCAACTTTTACCGATTCCCGCATAATTAATAAAGTTTTAACCATATACCCCAAACGGGTGCAAAGCGGAGAAAGAAGGCACTGACTATAGTTGAATGGTCTTGCCATGTTATCTCATTCTCAGAAGTTCCTTAAAATATTGGGATGATGCTTTTTGGGATGCGCTTTACATCTTGAATAGACTCCTGTCATGCTCTTCAATACAAATCCTCTCGAGCTTATTCATAGTCACAAACCCGCATATACCACTCTTTAGGGTCTTTGGTTGTCTTTGTTTTCCAAACCTACGACCTTACAACAAACACAAGTTGAACCTCGCTCCTTACCTAAGTACTTTTCTTGGCTATAGCTCCAAAACACAAAGGCTACAAAGTTCTCCTTCCTACGGGTAAAATCATTGTTTCAAGAGATGTCATATTTGATGAACATCGCTTTTTTTTCTAAGAATTTTCCTTCGAGGTGTCTCACCCCACACCCATCTTCTCTCTCAATCCACCACCACTTGTTCACCCTAGTTCTCCTTCTTCCACTCCTCCTTCTCGCCCCTGCACCCCCATCTAATTCGATTCTCCTCCCGCCTCACCACCTGCACATCCCTTCCTCCCTCCTCTCCTTCTAAGTTATCTCAGTGTCCGCCTCCCCTACTCCTCTTACTGAACAGGTTGCCAATTGACTACTAATATTCCTTTATTTTACTAACAATGTCTCTCGGGGCCTGGTATTCATCCCATGGTTACGAGGTCTGGGTCAGCATCTTCAAACCCAAAGCATATGTTACTCAGTCATTAGACACTCAGGGGAGCCCTCCTACAAAGAAGTTCTTACTCATCCTCACCCAAGTCGCTGTACTCACACTAATACCAATCACCTTACAAACAAAACCTGGACCTTGGTTTCTCCTCGCTCCTGATAGATCCATTATCAGTGTAAATGGATTTATAAGCTCAAAAAGATGTCGATGGTTTATTATGAATATGAGGCCAGGTTAGTTGCAAGGGGTTTACCAAATCGGGCCGTATTGATTTCACCGATACGTTTATTCCTGTTATTAAACCCACTACCATTCGTATTGTTCTATCTTTGGCTCTCACTTATAACTGGAATGTACGACAACTTGACATTAATAACGCCTTTCCTTCATGGGCACATCATGTAAGAGTTGTACATGATCGACGCAACCACCAGGTTTTGAGGATCCTAATAATCCTTCTCTTGTCTCCGCAAATTATCCAAGTCTCTTTATGGCCTTAAGCAGCACCTCGCCTGGTTTTTTAAGCTCCAACAGTTCTTCATGGTGTTGGTTTTGTTAGCCGAGTCCGATCATTCCCCTCGTATGTTAAACAGAAGTTCTACAGGTCATTTGCTTCAGATACGTTGATGATATTCTCATCACCTGCAACAATGATGTGGTTATTCAAGATACTATCAATCAGCTTCATCGTGTCTTCTCTCAAAGATTCGGGAAATTCATCATTTTCCGGGCGCTTGAAGTTACTCACACCACCGATGGTATTCACCTTCTCAAACCAAGATGTTCAGGAGCTTCTTTCTAAAGCTCATATGCTTGAGGCCAAAGCTATCTCCACTCCAATGGTGACCTCCCCGCACCGTCTAAATCTTCAAGGCTCCTCCTACTATTGATGTTTCTCTTTACATGAGTGTGGTTTGGCTCCCTGCAATATGCTACTATTACTGCGACCGGACATCAGACGTTTGCGTTATTGTAAAGATGCGGTTTATGCAAATGGCCCCATGGATACTCATGGAAAGTCATAGAGATTCTCCCGATATCTTGCACTCTCACATATGGAATTCATTTTACAAGAAATTTCGTACTCATCTTTTACAGGGTTCAGATTCGATTGGGCATCCGACATTGATGATCGAAAATCTATCGATGGTGTTTGTGTTTATCCGGGAAATCCTATTTCTTGGTGCTCCAAACAAACCTCTGTTCTCGCTCAAAGACGGGAAGTATTATCGCAGTTGGCACATATTACAAATGAAATTTTGTGGATTAAGTCTTTCAATAACTTCGTGACTCTTCCTCATGTTCCTATTGCCTGGATTGATAATCAAGACTATCTCCTCAAGGCTAGTAATCCTGTTCTCCATGCTCGCACAAACATGTGGAAATTGACCTCACTTTGTCGTGATCATGTTGCGCCAATTCTCTCAAAGTTCAATATGTTCCTTCCCCGCATCAAGAAATGTCCCTTACTTAAACCTTTGAGCTATCAATTCTTCACTGGTGTTAATCAACTTCAAGTCTTGCCGCTAACCTCCTTCAATCGGAGGGGCATAATAGAATATAGATGTTGCTAGTATTAAATATCAAAAGTGTCGACATATTAGCAATTCTTGTGATGTCATGCATGACGTTTTTTAAGAATATTCCCAGACACTTGTCTCAAATCAAAGTGAGTTTGTTAGGATTATATTCTTGATCAATGGTAGATTGTGGTGAGCAAATGATTGCTTGGTTGTTATAAATGTAGCCTGTTATTCACCAAATAGTACAAAATTATTCCGAATATCGTTATATTGGAAAAGCTTCATTTTGTCTTTAATGGCTTTTATCATCTTCTTTCTGCTTTCTATTTTCCATCAATAACAAATCAAGAACTATTAGTTTTCTCTAGAACTTAATTTTAAATTATGAACAACTCCAATTTCAACCCCCAACAACCAGCAACACACGAATACGTATCAATTTTGAAGATACGTCATTAGAGTTTCCCATTTCCAATTGACGCGTTTGAATACATGATTAGTCATCAAAGCTAATATTAATCAATATTTAATTTAAAAATAAGTTGACCTTTTATTTAAATTGTTTATTCATCTCATTATTCTTTCTTGATTTGGAAGTTTGTGGGATCGAAATGTCCCACCTCAGCTAGCTAAAAATATTTAAGAGTATTTTTAGAAAGGTAGATAAATCTATAAAAAGAAATATATAAAACCCAGAACTCAGTTTCTCCAAGAAATGAATAATAAATTAAATTCGATGACTTCAATTGAATTTTGTGTGCTTTTGTGTTATACACGTATTATATAACATTGTGAAATGGCACCCTGCTATATTTCAAACATTTTTTTCTTTTTTTGAGAAAAAAATTTAGCTTATATTTTGTGATGTGCACATGGATTGATCCCTATGTGTATGTGTATATATGCTGCCTGGATGGATCATAGATATTAGATTTATCTGTATTTAAATAATATTAAAGTTGTTAAATTGGGGATAGTGGGAACACACATGCGCACACCTACTTTCGTATGGAATCGAATCCTGGTAATCATCGAACAACACAAGCAACTTCTAGTATCGATGTTGATCCTGTTATGAAGTACTTTTGACATCAAATTGAGATCTATTTTTTTTTCTATCAACGGAAAAAACTTACAACTAATTAAGAAACAATCGCAAGGTATGCGAATCATAAATATATACAACTCTAAAGTAAAATTTTAAATCTAGACACGTCTAAATGATCCGTAAAATCGAAAATCACAATGAATGTGTTTTTCAAAACACATACCAAATTGGTCTCGCATTCATAATTAATCATCGGGAATGACTTATCCGAATGTTTTGAACAAATACCCACATATGAGGATAAACTTATTTAACTCAAAACAAAAGCCACGTATTGTGGACAGATAAATAATTAATTACGTATTAAAATCATGAAATACATGATAAAATAGAAATAAAAATAAAATTTCTAGATAAAAGATAAACCCAAATGTGGACGTACAACGGTACAAGTGTCTTGGTTCCTTGTGTTCCTAATAGAAGCTAAAATGCACAAAAAAACGACAAAATTAAAATATATAGTTAAATTATATTGCAAAATACGTTTCACATGTGGAATCTATGCACCAATCAAATTGCTATTTAAAAATATATCATACATACAAGAACGAGGAATCGTAAATTTGTGAAAGTAATACCACACGTTAATCTTTTTTACTAATAATTTTTAATTGAATCATTAAAAAGCAATTAGACTTAGAGATCCAAAGTAAATTAAATAATTCTGATTTACGCATATTACTAATTTATCTCGTACGTGTGAACTTGGGTACTGTACATTTATTGGAGATTCCAAAGATGTTTTAATCTACCACGTTATTGTATGGAGACACATCACATTTAGATAAGGCCAGAAATATTCTCTTCGCATATTTCTAAATTTACTCTTTAAGTTTAAAGTAGCTTGCTAGGTCAGTTATTTATTTTATTTAGTTCCAGTAATTTGTTTGTCTCATTATTTCAAACCAAAAGGCTGGGTATTTTTGTAGCAGGTTTAAGGTAAAGAACTAAGACATTATCATCCTGCACAAGTGACCTCCTAAGTCAAATTAGGATTCAAAGACCAAGGGGTAGGAAGAAGAAGCTCGATTCCGATTCCTCTAGAGAGATGCCGATAATCCGGATGCCGAGAAAGAGCCATTTTCGGGGTTGAAAGACAAAGCACATTTCGTTTCTAAGTTATATAATTTGGAGCAAGTCTCTTGAGATTTGGCCTCACGGATCTATCCGCTGTGAGACGACTCTCCCTAAGCAAAATGGCTCCGTCTGGAAACATGAACAATGAAAATAAATTTATAAATAATAATGAACCATGAAGAAACAAAAATAAACCCTAAAACATGAACCATAAAGAATAAAACCCGAAAAACAAAAATAAACCCAAAAATAAAAAATAAACCCTAAAAAAAACTAAAAATCCTAAAAACCCAAATCAATTAAAAATAAACTCAAGAAACAAAATAAACCCTAAAAAAAATAAAATCAAAAAAAACTTTAAAACTTTGTGTAGGGCTGTCTCACGGATCTAAATCCAGTGAGACCGTCTCACGCAAGTTTTTGCCTATAATTTGTTCCATCAATAATTTACCCCTTTAAGTATAACAATGGTTCTGCTAAGTTATTTTAAGAATTAAAATTTAAATAGTGGGAGAGAGAGGAATATTTGTTTTTTTGGAGTACATGATTTTTAGGATAATGTTACAACAATAACGTTTATTGCATTAATAATTTGAATGTAATGGGAGGATTTGAGAAATATTTTAAATTTCTTTCTCATAAGATATATGGATTTGAAATACAATACAATCACTAAAAACAAAAATAGCATGAAATAAACTCAGAAATAAAATAAAATTATATGAAATAAGAGCTCAAAGATTCAAAATGAAATCTCAAGTCACATAAATATTGTTACGAGTGAATGTGCCATCTCCCATATTATTCCTATTATATTAAAAAAACATACAATCTAATTTACTTAATTAGTTAATATCTCTGCGACATTCATGAATTAGAATTATCTTGAACTAAATACTAATTTCAATTATTTTTAAGGAAAAACAAAAATATACTACCAAGAAACATTAATTATAGTATATCTAAGACTAGCAATGAATAAATATGTCACGAACATAATACAATTACAAATATTATTATAGAAGCAAATAACATGATAAAGCATGTCACCACATAAAATACGACACAAACACAAAATTACAAATTAACTTTATATTATAACTATTGTTATATTAAAAATACGAAAATACGATATCTGCGTCACGAACATAGGAGGCTGCCATATATCCATATGTCACATGTGGATAACCAAAATGAAAATCTGTCATCCCATAAACCCAGCTGTGTGTGTTGGGTACTGTCCGAACCAGACAATTTTTTCGTGAAACGATAAAACTCTGTCAATCATTATTGGCGTAATGCCCACCCCACCAAAGCATAACAGAAAACCTACTCTAACACCCCTGGAAAACAATAATCAATAAACAGTTTATTATCACAACATAAAAATATTTTTCTTTCATTTACTTCTATTTTGAGTAGAGTTGTTAATTCCGATCCGACTCGGCAGTTGAGCTGCAATATCTCAAGCCCGGAAAACCTTGCCCGGCCCGATGCTTTTAGTGCATTTTTCTTTGATCGGGTCAGACTCGCTCCAAAATCACGACTTGAACACTTCGGTCACATACTGTTTGGCGCGGTTGGCCCGATTTTTTGCTACAGGCTAGGCAGGCGCACCATCCGACGATTTTGACAGCTATAATTTTGAGGGAATGACATAAATGTGTTTATTATATTTTTCATTTTTCATTTTTCCTTACAACCAATGAGATTAATGCTTCTAATAATTACTACTACATCTAAAAAAAAAAAACCGACCGGTCACGTTTCGAGAAAACCGGTCATCCTGAGAACCGAATTCCGGACTTGACTCAAATCCCGTCCCTTAAGAGTCCTCCCGTTCCCAGTACAAACGGAAAACGACATCATCTTTCCGGCCACGCGCCGCCCTACGATGACGTGTGGCGGCACCATTTCTCCGTCGCCACTGTCCAAATCAGGCTCCATGTACCGGAGCCACACATTTTCCGGGATATTCACCGGCGCCGAGCTGTGAATCTTATTCGCCTTCAGCTTTTTCCTCTTCGTTTTATTACTATTTCTCGATTCCCTGGAACTCAACTGAAAATTGCTGTCGTCATCGTTCTCTGCAAATATAACTTCAGATTCTTCAAATTCTTCTGCCATGGAAATTATATATACTGATTTTTTTTCCTTTCTCTCTCTCTCTTTTTTTGTTGAATTAGAAGTATTTAGGAAGGAGGTGAAGAGTTGAGAATGGTGGGAATTTGGGGATATTTATAGAGAACGAAAACAGGGGAATGAAATGATTGAAATCGTAGTAAGTATAAATTTTTGATTGCTGACGTCACTGTGATTAGCTTTGTGTGTGGTCCCCGCATTCACGTGTTTGCGATCTTCTACTCCAAAATCGTGTTTTATCTATTCTTAAAAAGATGAACCTCATCCCTTATGGTCCTCACCGTACTAGCTCTAGTTTTGTGGTGAGTTGAATCATGGGGATGTGCTTTTTTAATGTCGGATAATTCGAGCTTATCATAGATCAATCAATACCAACACACAACAAATCATCTTTCATCCTATTATAGGGATTGAAGTTTACGTTGTGGGTGCGCTTGTAAAGAAACAACACGCTACTCATGTCATTTTTCTTCACCGCATTTAATGATTGTCATGCCAGATAACACTTACCATATTAAATACACAAAAGACAAAAACTCATATGGGACGGACTTACAGATTTAATTTCGAGAGACATATACTAATAATTGACCCATATTAATTATTAGGCAACTCATTTGAATTTGGATCAAACAATGCTTTGATTTGTAAAATGAGTTGAATTTGCTTTCGTAATTTAAATTCGTGAGACGATCTCACATGAGACTTACTCTACACAAAATTTAGATTTGAAAACTAATATGGTAGGTGTTATACGGGTTAAGATCTTCTATTTCACTTTCCCTATTTCACTTTTTATTCCATATATTGGATGGACGACCAAAGACACGTGTATAATTGTGTGACATCGTGTGACATCATCCTCGCAGATGTGTCTTTCATCCAACGAAATGAAATACGGAATAATAGAGAAATTATCCGTGTTATACAAATAACAATCATATCTACGATGAAATATAAAATGAAAACGTACGATTTTAGAATAGAATACGCCATCGGTTATTTATCTAGCTTGTTTTAATTTATTTTTTCATTTTTTCCGTTTAAAATATGTCAGAAAAGACGGAATTGTGTTGTTACTTGTGGCCTACGGCTTGTTGCTGTTTTGGTATGACTATGTGGGTTTGGAGTATAAATTTAATTTTCGTAGAATTTATTGACTTTTGACTCTTGAGTTGGGGGTTTAATTATTGTTTTTTGTCTACATATTCCTTGCGTATCTTGCAATCAGATACGGCGTTAAATACGTACGCGCAAATAGTTTGTATTTTGTTGGGTGAAAATTAAAAAAATGGAAAAGTTAAGTTGTGCACGTTTATAGGTAAATATAGATAGATACATACATTTAGTTTCAATTTTACTAATGTAGTTAAATATAATCAAACATAAACCAACTCAGTCAAAATAAGTATCAATTAGAGAATTATGTTAGTTTTCAAGATTGTTATGGAATATTCTCGCTTGACCCGTTTTTACGTCCACATATCACCTGCTCAATATTTTTTAATAAAAAGACCAACTTCTTCTCCGGAGTTGATGCGTAGTTCTTGAGATGAGATTGTTTGCGATAATTCAACAAACGTTAGATGAAACCATGAGTTTTCCAACGGCGCCATTCCGACGCCTGTCAACATCGGTTGAAGGAAAAATATACAAGAAAGAAAGCAATGATTGAGAGTAATTAATTGATTACTTGCAAATGGACCTGAGAGATCTTTTAAATCCTATTGATGGGCCCACTTGAATCGCCAGGTCCCGTAGACCATAAATAGTGGATTGAACCCATGAGTAGTTCAACAATGTTTTAGTCTTCATGAGCCAATTGGAAGTATTTTAGCCCAATAATGAATATTCTTGAGTGGATAATTAAATGATAATATAATTAGATAAAAGAAACATAATCACCATTTGACCCTTAACAATTACATAACTAGTTTATTTCGTTTGTCATGTGATTTTGATTACTTTTATTAAATCATGAAGCAACTATATGATATATATTTTTTTGAGGGGAACTATATGATATATTTATTTTACTCACCATATAGTCGTCTTTGGTTAGGTTAAAACCAATTCAAGTGATAATTTTACCGAACTTAGTATAATGACGCGTTTGAGAGTGCAATGATTATTATTGGATATACGTGTGGAATTGAAGTACTAACGTAAAATGAATATACCATATGATTCCAATTCATGTGTGTATATGTGTGTGGGGACCTATTGGATATTTGGATTGGGAAAAATGACCCTCATGTGGATATGCTTTCTGAAATCATGTCAAGTTTTAACATTTTAGGTTTTATAATTAGGTGTATATATATTTATGGGTAGTAATAGGTTCAGAGCGAATTCAAACTCGTTTAATCAAACAAGGTCTTTTATTTTAAAATGGTTTTTCATCTTACACTATATACCGTATTTAATGATTGATGTGTTTTTTGAATTGTAATCAATTGCTTTATGAAACCCGCAATTTATATTTCAAATTAGTATGATAATTTTTATACACCGATATTCACATGTGATAAAATAAGAGATGAAACATAATTTTGGAATAAATCGGTCTCATTCGCGTTCAAACCCATTCCATTAAAAGGGATTTTAACATCGTAAATGAATTTTTGCTTAAATACTATATTATTGACAAACTTTTACCAGTACTTTTTTTTTATTTTATAATTTCAATACTTTTTAAAGTATAAATTGGTTCTAGTAAAATACCATTAATATAATTTCAATACTTTTTAAAGTATTCAATTAATAAGCTTGTTACCAATCAAAAAAAAAAAAAATCCATTAAGATTGTTTGGATAAGTTCATTATACAATAGATTTCAAATTTTTAGATTTTATTTTGTGGTATTTTTGTAGTCATTGTGGTAGATTTAAAATAATATTTGGAGTCATTTAAAAATTCATGAAAACCTCCCATCAAATCCAATTCATCACATCCAAATGCAACACTAATTAATGAATTAGATGTCGGTGCAATAAGATATATCCAATTCATACCCAATCCATTATATTTATCTGTATTATATATATGTGTTCTATGAATTTGTATATAAATGTAACGTTAAATCAATCTATGTCTAGGGTTGGACAAAATGTTTTCCTTCAATTGAGCGCACAAGTCTCATGCGTGCACACGTGTGGTTGTGCTTGTGCCACTATGCATGTATGTTAGAAACATTAAGAAATTAAGCTACAAGTTTAAGTTCCGTTTGCGTCAAAGATTATTTAACAATATATTAGCTAAAATTAGGTATTATGAAAAGAACCACATCCAACATTTATTTGTCTCTGCATAGTTTAATCTGTGGAAGAAATGACAAATGTATAACTTGTAAGTAGTAATTATTCTAGCTCCAATTTTTTTTTTCTAGTGAAATATTAAACATATAGGATCTCAAAACAGCATTAACTTTCTTAAATCCGTATATAATTAATTTTTTATTTCATTTGAATATATATGAGAAATAAGTTCAATGTTCACATGCATATATAAGATATAAGGTCTTCGTTGGTTTCAATAACATTAGCTCTTAAATTTATTTGGCAAAAACTTGTGTAAGACGGTCGCCGACGACGACGACGGGTGATACTTTTTAGTGAACGTGATACTTTATCCGAATACACTAAAATTAAGTGTATTCGGACAAAATTTCATTTTTTGCACTAAAAATATCACTTTTATACTCAATGTGCAATCTTCGCACCGTGTGACCGTCTTACTAGAGATCTACTATATTTGTTTTCTTCATTTCATGTGGAATTAACTTAATATTTCTATTATTTCTTTTACTTTTATTTTTCACTTTGATTTTTAAGCTTTGAAATATTTAACATATTCAATCTGAAATTTGTACTATACCAAGATGCACACCAGTCATCAAGCTTATCTACTTTGAAACTTAATCTCAAGATAGTAAGCTTACTTCTATTGCTCAATAACTCAACTAGACAACTACCAATGACACGTCTATAAACTGCAATTCACCCAAAATAAAAAAGTGTAACCAGCCCAAGCAAAATCAAGTTTTTTTCCTTTGTTGTTGACTTTTGTTCTTGAAGTAAACAATTAATATACTCTAAATAGTCGAATTAATAGTACTGTAACAAATACTGGTTATACACGTAATTGTGTAAATTTTGATAAATACGGCCATGGAAGTTATTTTAATTAAATTTTGTACGTATGAATCTAGAGAATTTCATAGAAGAAGTGAATACTTGAAGAAAATTGTAAACAAATATAGTAAAGTATGAATGACAATTACTGTAAATTTGGGTTGACAATCAAATGAATAGTATAAGTTGGAAAAATAATTGATGGCTACTTAAAATTATAAAAGTACAATTCATTAAATAATTATAAACAAATCTAAACCCTTATAACTTAATAAGTTGTTTAATCAAAATCACTGAGATTGCATTTGGAAGGGGGGAATTCGGGAAGAGAGATTTTAAAATCATTAGCTAAATTCACACACACACACTGCATACACACTGATCGTAATGGACACTTTCCCTCACACATATATTCACACATTCTCACATGTTTACAAATAATAAAATTGATATATTTCATATTTTTATTAGCTTATAAAACTATATTATTTATAGAAACAATAATATTATATCTTTTGTTTATTAAATACCAATTAAGAAAATGGTATAAGCATTTAAATTATTTTATAATTTCTAGACAAAACAAGAGAGATGAACACTATTTAAATACAGTGCAAGTGCCCGCTTTACGCTGCGCCGGAAGAATGCCGGAAATTTGTCATTATCAAAGATACGTAAAGTCGTTCGTAAGCGCAGCTTATAAAAAAAAAAAAAAAAAAAGATATACGAAGTGCGGGGTAGAATCGAGCTGAGCCGAGCCAAAATTTTCTTTTGAGTGAAGTGCAAGGTTAAAGCTGTACTGATGATTAGATATGAGCCGTGGTTTAAAAGCGATCGGCGTATTCGGCGGCTCATAGGGGTCCCTATGTCTCGAGGTCGTGGTCCCACCCAATTATTTACATACACGTTTACCAAAGTAAATGACAGGCAATAGTGTATAAACACGTGTATGGTTGAAAAACAGAAATTATAAAAATAAGAGGAATCTATCTAACCCGTGCTCGTTTGCCACGTGTCCCCTCCGGTTTTACTTTTTCTTCTAGAAAATGTGTGTGTCCACGCCACCCACTCCACTTGCCACCCACCTGGGTGGATCCACCCTGAATCCACACACACCCACGGGTGTGTGTGTGTATGTGTGTATGTGTGTGTGAGACACACACACACCCTTGAATCCACATATGCAAAATGTGTGTGTCTTCTCACGGAATCAAAACCAAACAAGTCCTTTTTTTTCTTAATATCAAAATTCAAAATCTTGTTTATCTTTTATTTATTTTAAGAGAAATAAATAATCTTTTGCAATGACATATTCCCCTATAAACCTAAAAATGCAAAAAATATTGCAAAACCTTTTGATTTGTAAAGTGATTAGCAGAATTAAAGCTCATAAGACTAATATGTTCATAATTTTCTAATATAATATTATTATCTATATATGTATATACATCCTCAATCTCAAATTAATGTGTCGAATTTGAATAACTCAAAATTTCACATAAGAATAAAGACAAAGAATAAATTATTCGTGCAAGATCTATTTTAGTGCTTTTTAACTGAAAGATCCGTTTTAGCTATTTTATTCACTTTATAGAAAAATAAACGACACACGATATTTTACCTGCACGAGGCTATGTACCACCTGCAAATGAATATTTCACAAATCAGATTACAAATACGCCATATTAACATGACTTATTCATTATGTAAAGAGTGACACTTCTACAATTCAGGTCCAGGAACTGATCTCTCGACTTTAAGCCTATAATTTTTAACTCTCTTCGACATTGGAAAATCTCTTCATCTTTTCCCATATTTCACCTTATAAATTTGCATAAGATAAAAATAAACATAAGCAGGCAACTAAACAAGATCAAATCATATAAATATTGTACAATAAATAAATTGACAATCAATGCCAATTTTAAAGGATCACGCCGGATAACAATTTGAATCTTTTTATTCTATTCGTTGAACTATTAATTAGGAATTCTAGTATCACATAGGAAAGGATATTCATTTTTTAAAAAAAATGAAATATAAAATTAAATCTTTAAAATATTAAAGTAGGTTTGAAGATATACAACTGAAAGCGAAAATGAGGTCGGTAATGGATGAGTTAATCCATATAGGACAAAAGATTTATATTGGGTCCGAGTTACGTACATATTTGCTTTTTGAAGAAAAAGACAGCAATTAAAATGTAATTTATTGTTGTTGTAAATTTAGCTATATATAGATGGACAGCGAATATTTGTTGGTTTAATCCACTTAAGGATAATGACGTTACTCTTATCAACAACACTTTTATTTAATTATCTACACTTGCCCTATTATTTGTCACAGTAAGAATTACGCAATTTTTTCAAATTACTTGGTGTCATAATCCAACCAGGTGACTTATGATAATTGAACTTTATGAAAACCAAAAAAAAAAAAAAAAAATACTGAAAAATGAATTTTCTAATAATTATATTTAATATTATTCCATAATAAAACTTCACTTTTTATCAGGGACGGATCCAGGATTTGTTTACGATGGGGACATAAAATGAATGCAATTATAAACTATATAAAAAATTATTAATGGAGGCACAATTTATCATTTACCTAACTAATAGATTTTAAAATGAATAATAATAGTAAAAAAAACCTACAATAAAACAATTATAGGGACAAAATTTGTTTTTTTTCAAAAAAAAAAAATAATCTACAACTTTTAAATTAAATACTAATTATTAAAAAGACAAAAAAAATTTACTTGCCCCCATACGAGGTAATGTAAATCTGTCTATGCTTGTTAAGCCAACCAAATAAAATTTTAATGCGATGTTCAACTTGAACTTGATATTTAATCGAAAATAATAAAATATTTTTAGAAACAATGGACCTATTAAACTTGAAATTTAAGTTCGATAAAAAAAGTTTAGATTAATACAGTTTGACTAATAAAGAGTTTATTTACACTCTTAAATGTATATTACATTAAATGTAAGTGATTGAGATAAATGTAGTCCTCAAACATAAAGTGCATTTAATTTAGTAGCTAGATTACGTACACACAAGAAAAATAAGTGTCGAATTTGCAAAAGATAAGGCAAGACTTTAGAGGTGTAGTGGTTAAAGTATGAAACTACTTATTGAGTTCAAATATGAGGCTTGAGTTTCATGACCAGTGGAAACTTCGATAAAAACAAGGCTATCTCATATCATATTGGGTAACTTATAAGTTGACCTCAATATGATAATGCACATATATAGATATACATTTAAAAATTTGGAAAATGTGCGGCAATATTGATGATGCAAAAATACTTACAGCCAATGGCGTAGCCAGAATTTTTTCCGGGATGGGCTAGTACACAAAATTGGGGTGGGCCAGATAAAGAAACTAAAAAAATTGCATATAAATATTAACTAAACTTTTTTTTTAAAAAACAATTACCTAGTAAAAAAAATTTAAAAAAAAGGGACGGCCGGGGCCCGGGGTGGCCCCTTTATCTCCGCCAGTGCTTACAACTCACTCCAAGTTGAAACGTTTCGGGTTGAGAAATTTGACTCTGAATGGCTAAGTACTCCAAGAAGGGGGAACCAACCTGCAACACGCAAACATGGATAGAAGGGGGTCGGGGTTGTTCCTGGAAGCCCCTTCAATACTTAAGCCAACAAAGTGTAGAAAAATAATTCAGAGCACAAGAGCTAATTAGCAATCGAAATGTACTTAATGAAAGATTAACTAAGGATGATGATATTATACTTGAGACATGAGCCTATTAAAGTTCTATCGATGAGCCATCTTGAATTTCTCAAAAAAAAAAATGAGCCATCTTGAATAGTAATTCATGTAGTCCAATAATAATAATAATAGTAATAATAATAATAATAATAATAATAATATATTTGAATATTAAAAAGGAAATTACATTTTTACCCCACAACAAATACAAAAGGATTCACTTTTCCCTTGTTTCTTTCTTTATGAATTTAATTTATTAATTTTCCCTAAATAGGTTCATTTCTTTGTTCTTAATGAGCATTAAAAAACGGACCACCTAATTTCACAGGGTTTCTTTTATGGCCAAATTTCTTTTATGGCCAAATTTTTGAATAATAAATCAACAAACATAATGTTTTTTTGATGGGAGTGGGGTGACCTTCTTCTTCTTCTTTTTCTTTTTTTTTCTTTTGAGTTTAATGAAGACAATAGAGGAGGAGACACAAATCACACACTGATAGAATTGAATCAATCAATTGTCTTTTACAACACAAGTCTCTGCACCTCGGACAAAGTTGATCCCTGGGTTAATCTTCTATAAAACGACAAAAGTATAGAGTAGATCAAAATTTTGCATGTAAAACAAAACTGTTTATTGAAGTAGGTGGTATTATATTTGAGAATGGATGTGCAAAGGGTTTCTGCAATGAAAATGAGAGGCACAAAAGTAATACTAATGTCTATAAAGTTTTTGACCAGGAAAATTTCAAACCGAAACTCTACAAACGATTAAGACTTTCATCTCATCCTCTACAGCTCTACTACCAATTGATATTATATACACTTTAATTTGTTGTATTGGATTTTATGTACTTAATTGGCCAAACATGATTTGACATTATCGACCATTTATCAACTTTGTATATCAAAAATAGATATATAATTAAATAATTAGTCACACCACGGATAAACTGATAATAATGGGATGTCTTTTGAAACTTATATCTTTTGGAGATTTTAAATTGACCAGATCTATAGTTCCATACACAAAATCCAAATCCATGTAAAAATTGTGAGTCTTGAAAATGAATAACCTATAATTCATATATTGTGACGATGTGGTTGAAATTTATTGCAATCTCAAAAAAAAAAAAAAAAGTTTGAAATTTCAAACAGATATTAAGTAGAATTTCATAATAGGTATTAAGCATTTATTAAGTTGGAATATGGTCATTTCTACCTACTATATAGCAAACTATTTCTATACCCGGCCAATTCTAATAGAAATATCTTTTTATCCACTTTTGGTTTAAAAGACATAAATACCCTTGTATTTTTACTCTCTCTTTGACTACTTACATATAAATACATGTACTTACACATTTTATATTTCTTTCTTTTTCTATTTCTTCTTCTTTCTCTCCAACTTTATTTGTTATGTACGAGGCGGCAAGATGAAAAATAATATGTTCTGTTCTAGGTGGTACGATCGTGCAACCTTAGGTGGCATGATCGCACCAAGATGAAAATACAAATGTTCTCAGCTTTTAGGTACACGATCATTCCAATATAAAAATACTCATGTTTTGTTTTAGGTGCCACGATCCTCAAAACCCTAAGTAGCATGATCGTGTCATCCTATATTGTAAAACATGGCACGATCGTGCAATATAACACTATTCATGTTCTTTTTTAGGTGCCACGATCTTGACAATATATGTTTTATATAGGCGTCATGATCGTGCCCGGCCCTAGGAGTGGGCTAAGTGGGCATTGGCCAGTTGGGGGCCCCAAATTTATGTATATGTACGTATAAGTATATATATAATAATATATTGTATAAAATTTTGTAAGTGTGAATGTAAGTTGGGCCATCAAAAAAATAGTTGGGCTAGTAACCAAAAGTGTTTGGATTGAGCCTATTACAATACTTTATTGTTTTTACCTACTTCTACATTTAAAATTAGAAGTTACAAATTCAATTTTCAATTCTCAAAATTATCAAAAGTCTTTCTGTTAGTCTGCTAAAAAACCAAAAAACAAAAATCTCATTAGATCTTCAACAATTAATCTCATTCCACACAGATAATCACTAATCGATTTGAGAGTTATTATATGAATATTATTTTATGGTTTCTCGATCATATGGTAATAGTACTGCATTTGTTAAACCACTTGAAAAAAATATTTTTAATTTTCTTGTGTATTGTTTCATGATCTAGATTATTTTATTTGTCTATAATTGTTAATTTTTGTCCTTATTGCATGTCTTTGATCTTAATTTTTTTTCCTTGCAGATTCGAAAGGCTTATAAAAATGCTAGAAGATCTAGATTTTTTCTATGATTATTTGATACTTATTTTCTCTTGTATATTTGCAGGTGTTGCATTCTTTTAATACTTTGGATGATGATAATTGAAAAATTATTTGGTAATATTTTTATTTTTATACTTATATAGAGACCCTTTTTTTACTTTTTGCCATGGGCCCCCAAATGGTCAGGGCCGGCCTTGGTCACGATCATGTAAGTTATATAGATTTCCGATTATTTCTTTTCACCAAAACCTATAACATATAATGACTTTCTCAAATTGAAATGTACTTATTTCGATCCATTCTGGAATTGCTTGGAAACGAAACTTTGCACTCTACATCAAATAACTAAGGCTCTCTATAATAATAGATTATTCCATCTAACCTCTCTTTTTTCTTACTTCTTGATGGATATAAGTCATTCTATTATATTGTGTTTATGTAGAAGACTAATTATAAGACAAACTTTTCATCTAAAATTTTAATATGGACTTGTAACATAACATTTACTAGTAATCCCGCACGTGCGTTGCACATGTATTATTATTTTATTATTATTGGTTTATACTTAAACTTTTGGTATTTATTATTTTATTTTAATAATAAAATACTCATATAAAGTACATAAAAGCAAAAATTTATATATAACATTTATATTTTCAATTATAAACTTAAATTTCAAATTCAATTCTGGAAAATGTCAAATGAATCAATTAGTAAGGCCAATTAAATATAGCACAATTTAATAATTCAATATCATAACAAAATCAAAACAATTTGTCTATACTTTTCTCAGTTAACGTTGTTTGTAGAAAACATCATCCAAAAATATTTCCAATATTTTTCCCAAATATATTGTGGACGGCTTAAATATTCTGAATCTAAGCAATATAGTGCATAAAAATAATTCGAAATATCACTGAAAGTGGTTCTTGAAAATGTATAGATTACAATGCTCAATTCAAAATTTTCATTGTTTATAGGCTTCTCGAAATTTTCTGAGAGGTGATTTGTAGATGTAGATCCTGATAATTCAAATTTTATGCACACATACAATGTACCAACGTTACAAATGATGTAAAGACGAAGATAGTAATAATTTAAATGCATACTATGTACTATTATTATTATTATTATTATTATTATTATTATTATTATTATTATTATTATTATTATTATTTCTTATTGTTATTTCAATACTTTAATTAATTGTGCAAAAACTAATCATTAAGTGTCTCCATTCTCAATTAAATCAAAATTTCAAGAATCAGTAATCAATTCATAAATGTATTCGTAAATATAATACAAAAATACATAAGATGATCTTAACGTTTTTCCCACCTACACAAAAACTTGCTATTTTTTATTCTATGGTATAACTTAGTAGGAAAAAAATTAAATTAGACCGATTTTATATCATATAATTAACGTGTGTATAATTCAATATAATAGTGTGTGGAAGGTGCAATTGTAATTTTTTATAACGGCTAATGAGGAAAAGGTTGCGGGAATGAGTTGTGAATATGCTAGTTTGTATGATAGATATTTTTTTATGCTATTGACTAACACTTTTAAATAAGAATGAATAACAATTTTTATAATCAATTGATAAAATTTAAATTGAGATATTATTCAAATAATACAAAGAAAAAAATCATGAATAAAAATTTATAGCAAACTATTATTTCATTAAATATAAATTGTAGTTGTATTACATCAAATTCTACAAAGAATATCATAATAATACATTAAAAAAATTATGAATACATTAATAATACATTACAAAAATATAGTCATTGACTTACCAAAATAAAACACTTTGCTAATTTTGGGTAATTCTAAAACATGCATTGGTTAGGAGAAATTTACAAATGATTGGTCCAGATTTGCCTATCTTATATTTTTCTTCACTTTCAATTAAGTCGTCCTAAATTAAATCATTTACTAAAATATTATTGTATGGTCAATATATATGTTGTTAGTAGGAAAAACTTAATACTAATTCACCACCATTATTACTTTAGTATTCGGATTTATTTGAAATATTAATTAGCTATTTGTTAATCAAAGAGAATAATTTAATCCATAAGCCAAATTGTTGAGTTGTAATTTGTAAAATCAAATTCAATAATCTCTTTTAGAAGAATAGTTGCTTATCGTGTCTATTGAACAATTGATGCTATAATACACTATACAGAAGCTACATAATTTTGTTGTTTCAGAAGATATAATCAGTTACGATCTCCATCTAAATAAATATTAATTTTTAAAATGAGAATAATTCAAAATAAACAAAGCATAAAACACGAAAAATAACTTAAAAAATAAATACAACAAAAATATAAGGAATAAACAAAAAAGAAGCAAAATGTATTTATTAGACTAATCAAAAAACGTCAATGCAGTTCCATAAGATAGATTATAAACAAACTCTTGTTTAGTGCATAATTGGGGTTTAATCCTGTCGATGTTGGCGGGACATTTGAGGAAGACGATAATCGCGGAAAATGTGAAAACCATATATATTTGCTGGTTATGCTTCGACTTTAGAATAAACCAATGTTGAAGTGTCTCTCTAAATCAATCGAAATAGTATAATATGAGAGGATTTTGTATAAAATATACTTAAGTTAACATAAATAATAAGCTACCAAAAATACTTTTGAACAAAACATATAATTAATTGTTTTGGTAAGCCATGTATCTAAAATTTGGCAACTTTGATATAATAATAATAATATGGAATACAATTCATAATATTTTCCTAATTTATGAACAATAAAATATTGACTTTAAATATCATTGACTATTTACTTAATGAGTAACATTTTCTATAAATAATTGTTGTGGTAATTTATGTATTTAATCTTTGACTATATTATATCCATATATATTAATATCATTATTAATGCTTAAGATTATATTCAATATAGATTCCAAGATCTACGGTTAGGATTTTGCAAAAAATAATTTCCAAATTTAGGAAATAAAATGGGCGGGAAAAGTTTTGGACCAAACTTCTGTTATTATATATATATATATATATATATATATATATATATATATATATATATAGATTCTAATGTTACGTGAACCACGTTTTTGTAAGATTCTTCAAATCGGTGAGGGAGAAAATCAAGCTGAACCTCGACAAAGTCCAACTTGAATTCTTTTGCGATCCATGTTAAGTTTAATATTGGGCCAGACTGATTAAGTATTTTGGGCCACATGTTTGTTCCTTTTAAGTTTCTCTAGGTTCGTCGATTTGCCCAAAGGCCCAAAGGCCCAAAGGCCCAAAGGCCCAAGGCCCAAGGCTAACAACTCATCTTCTTCAGCTCTCGCCTTCTCTCTGTCACACATACGCGCGCGCAAACAAGCATAAGCTCATCAGTTATTCTTAACATTCTATTCTCCCGAAGACCTGATTGAAATCGAGTGGTTTTCATTCGATTACTTATGAAGGTAAGGTTTTTGCTTCTTTTTCTTATTATTTTATTGGATTTTTTAATTTTTTGTTCTTACTTTTTACACACTGTATTGCGATTTTACTTGTATATCTATGGATTTTCTTTTTCATCTTTTATTATTGCCTTCGGAAATTTCTTGCAATATTTGGTGAAAATCTGAAAAGTTCGTCGACATACCCAGAGTATACTTCCAAGTAAATTGAATTTGAATTGTCACTTGTCAGCATGCTATAATGGTTTTTTTAGCAAAACAATGAAGCATCGAGTACACGATTTATTATGCAGTGTACAAATTAGTTACTAAATTTTTTATATTGGGTTGAAATCAGTAAGATGGCATGTGGAGAAGGAAGCCATTGAGAATTTGGTCATGAGATTATGAGCAATTAGTCAATGATTTCACTTTCTAGAAATATTAAGGGAAGTTACTTGCTCAATAATAGTCTTTATTGTATACTTTGGTGAACTTCTGTTGTTTAGAGTGCACAATTTTTTTGTACATTCAACTTTTAATTTGATGAACCCTCATTTTCTTCTAAACTATTGACTGTTTGTTGCAGGATAGCTTATTAGTCATAGGGGCAAAGAGATACCTTAAGAAGGGACCTTTTCCTTGTATGTGGCTGCCATTGAATGCAATTTGTAGAAGTTTACTAACAAAATTGTAATCCCTTTTGAGTCCTATGGATCCACTTTCTTGTGACATCTGCTCTATTGCACGAAAACAGGTTATTTCCTTGGTTGTCTTTAATTCCCACCATGTTGTTCACCGTTCCTGATTTGAAACTTTTTATGATTTCAGGTTTTATGTGTCAAAGTAGATTATCCAGTGTGGTGTTTGTACAAATACAATGTTTCCTCTGCCCTGAAGGCGTCCAAGTTCAGCCTTTCTACAAATAAGGCAAGGAATAATTAATTGTTTTCATTTCATTTGTAAGAACTGTTGTCTGCTCTAAGCTTGAATCTTATTTTCAAAGAAAGTTTTGGTTCTTTTGCACAGTTGAGGGCCATCCCTGCTCTAAAACACCACCATGGCCAAAGTAACCAGCCTTCAATTATATCTAATGCTGGTGAGAAGTAGGTGATTTTCTTTTTCCTCCGATTATTATATTGATTAAATTTTGTCTTTCCATGATATGAAAATCTGTTTCGGTTACATTTTGCATTTTTGGATATTTAAAGTTTGTCCTAAGAAAATCCTCTTGACATCGGATGCAGGAAACTTATTCAGAAGCCGGGAAAGAAGGAACACCACTTGTGGCAGAAGAGAGATTCGGCTGGTTCAGGACAAAAAGCAATGGATCTTGTTCACACTGTATGTATACTTTGCTTTGTTAGATTCTCTGCGGCCGTCATTACTCTGTAGAATGAGATGATCTCGTCCTTAAAATTACTCAACATTGAAAAAAATGTGGCAGATTTCTAGACTTCCATATGAGAAAGAGGCTGTTTATGGTGCTCTAGATAAGTGGATAGCATGGGAGACTGAATTTCCACTAATTGCTGCAGCGAAGGCCTTAAGAATCTTAAGGAACAGGAATCAGTGGAAACGCATTATTCAAGTACGAAGTTTGCAAAATCCAATAATAGTGCTTGTGTGATGTTTAAATTACAATATAATATCGATCATATTATTTTTAGCTGGTTGAATATATGTTATGAATTATTCCATCCATGCAAATTATTATGCTTGGGTGATGAATCATTGACTCTTTTTGATGCAAACTCCACCATCCTAGAGTTTAGCCGTGTTTCTAATTCCTTACAAGTATTGGGTGGAGGAAAATGATTGTAATTACATATAGTTCGTAAATGTACTGAATATGTGTGCAATAGATGGTATGATCTAAATTGTCAGGAAGTCAATTATAAAAACAATGAGAAATCTTTTGACTTAGGATCCATCATTATTTACTTTTTACCAGCATTCCTACATAATTAATAGTCATATTTATTGAATTTTTGCTAATTACTTATGACTTGTAGGTTTCTCTAATATATTATGTGGATCAGGTGGCCAAGTGGATGTTAAGCAAAGGTCAAGGAGCAACAATGGCAACCTATGACTGCCTTCTACTGGCATTTGACATGGATGGAAGGGTAGACGAAGCGGAGATGTTATGGAACATGATTTTGCATGCACATGATCGCTCTATTTCAAAGAGACTCTTTTCAAGGATGATATCCTTATATGACCATAATAATGTCCCAAATAAGGTTATAGAGGTGATTGTTTCCTCAACCCTAAGTCGGTTATTAACTTTTTTATTCATTCGTTCAGATGTTTCCTTTTATTTCTTGATGACGAATTTTACTAACTTACTATACAGATGCTATCCTCTTGTGCTGAATTTCTTCTCTGGTTATGAATTATCAGGTTTTTGCGGACATGGAGGAGTTAGGGGTCAAACCAGATGAAGATACCGTTAGAAGAGTTGCACGAGCCTTTAAGGTGTTAGGCCAAGAGGACAAACAGAAACTGGTTATGATGAAATACAGAAGTAAATGGAAATACATCCACTTCAAGGGGGAACGGGTAAGGGTGAAAACTTCATTCAAGGAATGAAATTAGCTTTTCGGAAGGGACAAGCGAGGATGCATGGTCTAAATCAAGGACACAATGGTTCTGGGTTGCAAAATGGTCCAAAACGAGGTTTTTAACTATTTCAGGTGGATTTTTGCATCTCGCATGTATTTGGAACTCATATTATGTATATTTTGGTATGGTATATTAAGCTTCTGGTTCATTAGGTTATATTTCCGTTGTTCATCAACTATAAACTTTCTAGGGTGAAATTTTTATTCGATAAAATATCATCTGTTCTCTGGTTTTTATTTTTATTTTATTGATATATTTCTGCTCCATTCTTTTAAGGACTCTGATTTTGTTTCTTCTAAATTATATTATGTTATGAAATGGAATTGAAACGAGTGGGAATTCAACAATTTTTATTGTGAGTGCTGTGGATATTGTAATATCTGTGTAAATCAATATGATCCCAAGAATCAACTTCAAAAACTTAAAAACAGAAAACTTTACGCTACTGAAATGGCCATGGGACTCCGGACATTATGAATCCCATCTGACCATGTGTACCATCCGAATTCATACTTGTCTTTCTCAATGGTGCCTGTAATTTCACTTTCTGTTTTTACTGTGATGGTGAAACTTCTCTGCTGGCCAGCACGGTTAAAGTATAATATGGGAGGCGATATTTTTACAGAGATCCCAGGTGGAGGTTTTGTGCTGAGAAAATATACACTCTTACTGCTGCCCACATTCGTGACTGTTCTAACAACAGTAACACTGCCCTTCAATTTCGGTATTGCCAGGGATGGATAATTGAGATTACCCGGAGATGGTGAATTTTTCGGGCATTTGAAGGAAGAACTAAGATTCTTAAATCCACTGCTGCATAGGAAGAGAAGATAGTCCGTGTAAGAAGCGTCGTAGACAAGTCCCGGATCCGCTGCTTTTGTCGGCCTGAAATGACCCGACCCAAATTGGAACGGGTCTGCTGGGTTGCCTGATGCATCAGTAATGGGATTACCCTCGTTGTTCCTCAGTTCAGCTGCAAGGTAAAAATGTTTGATTTTTTAGATGAATATTTATAAGTGAGGAGAAGAGTGATAAAAATATGGGGATAATTACAAAAACTACCTTTGAGGTTTGGGTTAGTTACAAAAAAAACCCAGAGTTGTTTGAAATTTGCAAAAAAAAACCCTTGAATTTTTTGATTCTGTGTCAAATGTAAGGGGGTAATTGTAATATTTTTTTACAAATGTAAGAGGGGTGTTTTGAATGTTTTGGCTTAGGAAGAGGTAAAGTGTAATATATAATCAAATCTCTTTCTTTTTTTTTTTTTTTTTTTTTTTTTTTGTAGTTTTCAAAAACCGTTGGTTTTTATTTGTAATTAACTCAAACCTTACGGGTAGTTTTTGCAATTATCCCTAAAAATACGTGTACCAGAGGTTACTAGAGCAGATCTTATGGCGGCGCTACTCCAATCGGGGTGGATGGCCTTGAGAAGAGCCGATGCCCCGCCTATATGTGGGCAGGACATGGATGTGCCTGACAGGATATTATACTTCACGACCCGATTATCCTCTGATAACTTTGTCGGAGAAGATGCTTCGCTCCAGGCTGCCAGTATATTTAGTCCTGGAGCCGTGATATCCGGCTGTTGAGTAAAATGTGGAATCAACATCCAATTTGCGTTTATTTCAAAGGTCATAGATACTTAGAGAGTGTTTGGTATATCCAGCAATGGAGAAACTGACTATTTTTTTATATGCTGGGATAATTACAAGAACTACCCTGAGGTTTGGCTTAATTACAAATAGACCCATAAGTTTTTGAAAATTACAAAAAAACCTTGAGGTTTCATTATGTATTTCACTTTTACTCCATAAGCAAAAACATTTCAAACACCCCCCCACATTTGTTAAAGTATTGCAATTACCTCCTTACATTAACACAGAATCAAACCTCAAAGGAGTTTTTTGTAATTTTCAAACATGTATGGCCTTTTTGTAATTAACCCAAACATCAAGGATCCTTATATGTTTGCAAAAACACTCCCATAGAAGTTGTATATCCAAAATGGAGAAAGTGGCAAACTCAGTTTACCTTGAGAATATCAGGTGAAATTGTGCTAGGACCTCTGCTGGAGAAAGCAGCCATGAAAGGTGCTGGTTTGGAGTCTAAAATCGTCTTAGCAGGTACGATATACGCCTTCGGTGCTTTTGAAGAATTAATGTATTTTAGAATTCTGATACCATTCTCATAACTGACAGCAGTTGCAGGAAGAAGATGGGCATCAGCTGCTAACTCATTTCCATTGGCTTTACTATTTCCTAAGATGAAACCAATCCCTCCAGCTCTTTTAACCTCCATGCCTTTACCAACTCTCGTCCCGTTGCCTCGCAAACACATTACGATTTTGCCCTTGGCCTTCTCCGGAGAAAGGGAACCTGGTAAGCATTGCCTGCAGAATTAAAGCAATGTTAATACTTTTATTCGGCACAATGGCGTAGCCAGGAAAAAATCGGGACATAGTAAAAAAACTGAAAAGGGGAGTTCGGGGCCCAGGTTGGCTCACTAGCTCCGCCAGTGTTTCAGAAAGAAACTTAACCCGGATAAGTTTTTGGGTACTCCAGGGTTGATTACTTGACCCGCATAAACTAATGGATACAGCTTTTTTTTCCAACTTATATGGAGTTACTGTTTGGCCCTGCAACAATCCATCACAAAAGAATTTTAATGATTTATTGTTTGCAATAATTACAAAAACACCCCTGAGGTTTGTTCTAATTACAAAAATCCACTTGTGTTTCAAAATTACAATTATTCCATTTGACATTTGTTTGTCTCTTACAAATCGCTCTTCAAGAAGGGCTTTTTGTTAGATAAATACAAACTTTAAGGGGTATTTGTAACATTATAAGGAGGTATTTGTGATTTTAAAAGATAACTGTAGTTGTTTGGAATTAGCTAAACATCACCGGTGTTTTTTTGTAATTATCTCTTATTTTTTTGTAGTAGTAAAAAATTGTTGTAGTTTTGTAATTTTGATAAGAAATAATTACAAAAAGATGTTTGACCTAATTAAAAAAAAAAACCAGTTAACTTTCAAAATTACCAAAAATACTCCTAAGGTTTGAAACGATGCTAAAATTAAGGGTAAATTGTAATAATTTTATAAATATGAGTGGGGGATTTTGAATTGTTTTTTCCTATGAGTGGATAAATATTAGATAAAATAAAACTCTAGGGGTATTTTTGTAATTTTAAAAGTTAGTTGTTTTTTTTTCTTGTAATAAGGTCAAACTTCATGGGTACATTTTGTAATTAACCCTTTTGATAAACTTACCGTGATTTTCACGCCATTCCCAAGCACAACCGGAGATAAAAATATCCTATCCACGCTACTCGCGCCGACTGTAATAATCCAGGGAGCCGGATTAGACAAGGTAGCCGGCGCGGGGCCCGAATTTCCGGCGCTGCAAGCCACGACGACGTTTCTCTTAACGGCGTGAAGCGCGCCGATCGCTATGCCGTCCTGATCGAACGGTGTGGGATTCGCGGTCCCGATCGAGATGCTCAAAACGTCGACGCCGTCGGCGATGGCGTCGTCAATGGCGGCGAGCATGTCTTCTTCGAAGCACGTGTTGCCGTCTTCTTTGCCCTTCCCTGGAATCGCCCAGCATACTTTGTAAATGGCCAGGCGAACCAGCGGCGCGCCGCCGGAGGCGGTGCCTGAAGCGAAGCCTCCCACGGCGGAGGCGTTTTTGACCCTCCGGCCGCCGACTGTAGATGATGTGTGGGTCCCGTGGCCGTCTTTGTCGCGAGGGGAGAGGAAATCGAGTGTTTTGTTTAGTGGGCCGTAGTATGATTCGTAGCCCTTGATGTAATATCGGGCCCCGATAATCTTCCTGGAAAAAGAAAAGGGATGCAAAAATTTTAGGTTCAACCGAAAAGTGTTTTTTTTTTCTTTTTGTTAAAAAAATATTATTAAACTCCTGAATTGTGAAATATATTCTTCTCAATTTGCCTTTCACCGTTTCTTTCAATAAAAATTTATTAAAAAAATATGATTTGATTTCCCCCCCCCCCATTAAAATCGTGATACATTTAAGAAAATTCAAGTTTTCTAATCATTAGGTAAAAGAGCCAAAATAGAAATAATTTAAGTTTTCGACTGGAGTAGCTAGGCGAAAGCTAAATTTGTACGCAAATGAATAACAATTCATTAGCCCCAAGACGTTGGTCTCTACCTAGAAAAGTAAATGCTTGAGCCTGAGAAGCTTCTGGCCCAGTTGGTCCGTAAAACTCTCTAGGATGATGTGAAACATATTTAAGTACGAGAATTTATATTTCATGTTCTTGTTTACTTCCTATTCTCTGTTCCACTATTTGGATGGTGGACAGATACATATACATTCAAAAATCAATCGTCTATATTTATCTTGTAAACATGTGTCCATCATCATCCAAGTAGCGGAACACTAAAAGTGAAACATGAAATATGTTCCCCTATTCTATTATATTGGATAAAAACACGTGTACAATTATGATATCATCATCTTCTACACGTGTCATTCATCTGACACAGTAGAATAAGAAGTGGAGTATGAATAATGAATAGGAAATGTCAATCCACATATTCCACCACTTATGTTAATTATGCATCATACTTTTTATGTTTATTTTTTCAAAAAACCACATCCATAAATCAAGAAACATCAAAATACATCAAGTGTTAGTCTAAATTCTCAGCAAAAATAAAATCTGGAAAATCCTTCGGCTCATAAAACCAACTTTCTAATCAACTGACCAAATCAAGTGAAGGGCATTGGCTTTTTCTACTCTCTTTCAAAGATTCCACTATGTAGAATGACCTGACGTACCCTAAAGGGTTGGTCTAGTGGCCTTGGAGTTGCAATTGCACCTCAAGGTCCTGTGTTCAAACTTGACTAACATATAGTGAGGGGTTGGGGTTGTCTCTCCTATTAGGACCATCGATGGAAATTACGGATGTCCCATAGTTCGAGAAAGTGTGGGCTCTATGTCGTCCTCAACTGGTGTGGGAATACTCTGAGTCGAAAAAAAAAAAAAAACAGAGTCTATGAATGAAAAGGGGTGCCAATATTTGGTCAGGTAAAATTACAGTGTATTTCCAGAGACTAGGGCATAAGACAAAAGTACTACTACGTAGGCATTGAAGGGATACAAGTTCACAAGATGGCATTGGCAATGCTATTAAGCTACAAGCCAATAGTAATTACTACATGTCTGATTATTTTTCTTGTTTGATTGAAACAGACAAATATGGGACTTCATCAAAACAACAAATTACAACTAAGTCTTGCATGTAACGACATTAATGTAGGACAACAATGCATGGCCAATGGGATGCTTTTTGGCTATATATCTTTCTAATAATACCATTTGTTATGGAGTACTGTAAAAAGATAGAGAAATAACATCTGTGGCCAGTTAAAATGCAGAAAATAATTGAGATGAGTATTCAATTATGGAAATATTTTCTTTCAACTTTCCAAAGATGTAATGTCCACTAATTAATGTCACTAAATTGAAGGGTAAATTATAATTAATAAACTCACTTGTTACAATGTGATGAGTTGAATGCATCACCAGATTGGCAAATTCCTTTCCATGATTTTGGTATGGGTCCCATCCCTTTATCACTAAAGCTTTGAGACTCTGGCCACACACCTGATAAAACAAACACCCCAAAAAAAAAATTATCAAACACAACGGATGGGATCTTATATTCCAAAATCGTGTTTCATCTCATATTCCAACTGTATGGATGATAGACACGTGTATTACACTTACCATGTTAAGTTTCAAGCATAAATCAAGCCGAAATTGTGGGTATCTAATATGGTAAGTATTATACACGTGTCAATCATCTATGTGGTAGAACAGGAGATGAAACACGATTTTGGAATAGAAGATCCCATCCGCAAACACAAACGTGTATTCTCGAAAGGATTGAGATTTCTTGTTCCATTTCGTGTTTCACTCTCTATTCCATTGCATCAGATGAATGATACGTGTACAAAATGATATCATAATTGTGCACGTCTCATTCATCCAATGTACGAGATCCAACCCTTGCTTGAAAGTCGTGCTGAATACATAATTAGTCCACATTTCCTATTTTTAATCTGGTGTCTCAACTCATCATGTGTACAGAACGACATTATCTTATACACGTGAACACCTAGTGAATTACAGACATGCAACATTAACAATGGGATTGAACTTTGCAAAATCTAAGTCATCATCATGAGTCCATCCATTTAGAAAAATACCATTGTCTAGCATGCCAACAACAACATTCTTGCCATATCTGGATTTCAGCAATAAATCATCCTTCTTCTCCATAATATTGTTCCATTTTCTTGACTCTTGTAAACCTGCAAATTCCCATGATCTTGTTGTGTGCACTGTGTATTTCCCTGGATCGCTCCGAAACACTGACACCACTTCCTCCATTTCTGTTCAAATTCAAAATCAAACACCACCATTAAGCATACACACAACATACATACATATAATTTCACACAGACAGGGACGGACGCAGAAACTGTAGTATGAAGGGCGAAATTGAAAATATTTGAAATGAGTGGCGACATTGAAAATATTTAGGGAGACAAAACTTTTATATATAGATTTAGGGATAATCACATAAAAACCCCTAAGGTTTGGGCTAGTTACAAAAAAACCCAGAGAATTTTTAAAATTACAAAAAACCCCTTAAGGTTTGATTCTGCTTACATCTCCCCCTTCATAAGCAAAAAATATTTCAAAAAACTACCTTGAAATTTGTAGAAATATTGCAGTTAACCCCTTAAATTTAAGACAAGATCAAACCCGATAGGATTTTTTGTAATTTTGAAACATCTCTAGATTTTTTGTAATTAGCTCAAACCTTGGGGATATTTTTGTAATTATCCCATAGATTTATGCTACATAACATAAAAATTTGAGGGGGGCGATGACCCCCGCCAATCCCCCTCTCTGTCCGTCCCTGCACAAGGAGAGAAAACCCTTCGCATTGACAATATATTTTCGCCCACCGGAAAGTTTGGAAGCTTCGTGTGGGGTGAGAAGCGCGGCGAAGCCGTTGATGCTATGCTTGTAACTATAAACAAGACAAGATTTTGCATCTTCCTCTGTTTCCTTAACAGAGAATAGATATGAATGATGGTTTTGTTCAATTTCTTGGAATGTTTTTTCTCCACTATGCTCTCCAAAGTAGACTATGTACACCTGTAAATAAAAAAAATACATCTCTTTAATTGCATAAGTCATGATAAGTTGGAAATAAATATACTTTTCATGTGTTATAAGAATTGTATTAGAAAAGGCCATATATGAACCTGTTTGTCAGTAGATGAAGCCAGAAGAGGAAGAAGAAGAAAGAGGAGGAAAATGGATACATGAAAACTATCCATAGTTAAAAGATATGGGGCACAGAATAATTGAAATGATACTTTGAATATTTATAGGGATATCTTAGAACAGAATCTTAGGTTGAATGTTTAAGTACATAATCTTTTTCTAGTTTCGATTTGTTTTACTTTGAATATCTAATTCAGATCAGGAATTACCTTCGGGTCTAGGACTCTCGTGTAATCCTGAGAAATTGGGTTCAAGATTCGAAAACATGTAAAGAAAAACTCACGTCAAGCTAGTGGGGGTGGTCCCAGCTAAGACCCTATGATGCCTAAGTCAGGTCAAGCTATTAAAGTTATGGACAATAAATAGACATAAAAGTAAGAGAATGAAAAGTAAGGGCCGTGTTTGTTTATGTTTCCAATGGCCTTTTTCCAGTTTCCAACTATACATAAAAGTGAAATCATGTTTGTTCATAAAATTTTCAATGGAAATCATTATTTTCATTTTCTATTTTTCACATAAAACAACATCTCAAACATATAATTTATATTCTCAAACCTATGCACTACCCTTCATCACTCATCATTACTTATCAATCACTATTTTCATATTTTAACCCAATTATATATGTGAGACCCACCATTATCAACTTTATCTACTTAAAATATTACTATTTTTATCTAATGAGACCCACCAACTATAATCGTACAAATATAATATTATATATTCAAATTAAAATATTGAAGTGGACCCCACCACTACCAACTTTTCAATTATTATATACATAAAATAATATTTCAAAACTACTCAAACCAAACACAATCTCATTTTCAACCCTACATAAAACACATTTCAATTCATTCATCCAAACACAATCTCAATTTCCACACGAAAACCAATAAATTCTCAAAATTCTATTTCCAACTCCAGAAACTGGAAATGGGCCATGGAAACATAAACAAATAGGCCCAAGGATTCTGGTTGTACCAAGTGTCACCATCTGGATGATGTAGTTGTACTTGGCTGTCAGAAAGATCAACGGCTTTCCTACAGAGTCAGGTCCCTATCATCAGGCGGGTCGGTTCATAGGCCCTGTCCCAGAAAGAAGACCCGTTTTGGTTGAGTTAAGACATCATTGCCTTTATCAATTTCTAATTTGAATTCACTTGGGGTGCATTTGGATGAGGGATTTGAGAGGAGGGATTTGAAATCCTTAGCTAAATCCACACCCATGTTTGGCATATAAATATAAATCAATGGATTTCAAATCCCTCCCAAAACCTAGTCATTTGAAATCCATTCTTTTTTTCCTTTATGTTGACTTGCATATTCACACACATTGCACACATTTACACACACTACACATTTACAAATATTTACACACACTGCACATACATTTACACACACTACACACATTACACATATTTACACACACTGCACACACATTTACACACACTGCACACACTCCACACATGTTGCACATATTTTCACACATTACACACACTGCACACATTTACATATACACACTGCACACACATTTACACACACTATAATTATTTACAAAATAATAAGATTATATCTTTTATTTTTATTTATTAAATATCAATTAAGAAATAAATAGAGCTTCTAATTTTTTTCTTATCAAAATTTGCGATGGATTTGAAATCCTTACACAAATTCACATCATCCAAACAAGAGGTGGATTTCAAATCCAATGACTTTGAAATCCATTCATTTGAAATCCCTTGGCATTTGAAATCCCTCCATCCAAATGGACACTTGGATTATTGTGGACCAAAAGAAAAATGTTCCCTCATTTGCGTGATTAGAATTTTCAAGCACAAAGATTGTGGGTAATTATAGCCAAACAATTCGATGCTTAAATTTTCAGTTACAAAAGTTTAGGGTGCGATTGGATATACTTTCATTTTGAAAATTTTCCGTTTTGCTAGAGAATAGTGGTAAAAATAATTTAAAAGAAAAATCTTTAATTTTAAGAATGTGATTGAATGTGAGATGGAAAAGTAATGATGAAAGTTGATTTGATTTAAAAATAGTAAAATAATAATTGAATACGATTGGTAGTTAGAAATGTGTGAGTTAGTGATATTAAAATTTGTGGAAAAATATGTAATAATGATTAGTTTTTTGTGCAAAATGTATAGATGTGATTGATGATAGAAAAAATAAGAAAAAGTGAAAGTTAGAGAATAGTATATTTTTTGAAAATTTTCATAAACAATTATATGTTTGGTTAAATAAATTCTCGAGCGGAACAAAAATATAATCCATCTCATATCCAATCGCCACCTTAGGAATGCAAATCAAATGCTAAGTTTAAAATATTTGGTTGGATAATAGTGCCCCTAATGATATGCTAAGTTGTTTAGGCCTTGTATGGTTATGTTTCCATGGACTATTTCTAGTTTCTAGTGTTAGAAAATGAATTTTCATAATTTATTGGTTTTAAAAAAAAAAAACGGAATTATGTTTGGATGAGTGGATGAGAATGAGTTTTATGTAGGTTTGAGAATGAGATTATGTTTGGTTAAGTAGTTTTGAAATAGTATTTTATGTATATAATAATTTGAAAAGTTGATAGTGGTTGAATATTTTAATTGAAGATATAATATTATATTTGTAAGATTGTAGGCTAGTGGGTCCCATTAGATATATATAGTAGTATTTTAAGTAGATAAAGTTGGTAATTGAGGGTCCCACATATATAATTGGATTAAAAAATAAGAATAGTAATTGATAAGTGATGTAGGATAGTGTATAGGGTTGAGAATTGAAATTGTAGGTTTGAGATGATGTTTTATGTGAAAAGTGGAAAGTGGAATGATGATTTCCATTGGAAATTTTAGAAACAAACATGATTCAATTTCTATGAATAGTTGGAAATTGGAAATGTGGCCTTGGAAACATAAACAAACAAGACCTTAGTTTTTATTAGTGTTAGTTTGGTAAAAATTTAGAGAAATGCAATGTATCTTTGACCCTTTTTTTTCAACCCCTCAATTATTATGTAAATCAGGAGAGACAAAAAAGAGGTGAAAGCTAGTTTGTAATAATGGCATATTATGATTACAGAAATATTCTTATGTTCAAATAATACACTCGTGGTCTTCTATTAATTGCATATATATTAATTAAATTGACCGAAGTGAAAGTTTGAGTAAAAGGTGGATTAGAAGAAGATAAAGATAGTTAACATTAGAAAAGTAATGCTATTGGTTTTGCCACACCAAATTCTTTTCTTTCTTTTTTTTTCTCGGTAGAGAAAGTAAATTTTTAGGAATTTAACTTTTGTAAAAAGATTAATGGAATTGACCAGACACTTTAATGGAAGGATGGATCTGAAGAAGTTGTGCTAGATAAAAAGGCTATTTCAAGATAAGGATATATTATATTCGTCTTCTCGATAAATTTTTAGGAGATACTTCTCAAGACATTCAACTTATTAATATTCTTCCTTCAAAAAAGAAAAATAACTTATTAATATTCTCAAGTCAGAAAAAAAGAACTATATATAGGACCAACAATGCTATACGTGACGTGAATTATTTGTTTCGTTTTGCCCAAATTGAGTAATATATGCAAGTTGTGGGATATCAGACAACGAATTGTGGAGAGAAGATTCATAGAAGGCAACGGACGGGGTTAGCCCGTTGGTCACCACAAGGGTTTAGGTCTCTCGTAGGATGAAGATTGTGGGTTCAAAACCACATTTCATAAAATTATTTCCCGGGACATATGCGAAGTGATGAAGATTTGGTAGATACTCATATTGAATAGTATCTGTATAGCCTATGTTCAATTGGGGGGAAGATCAACTATTATTAGATTTGGAGGATCGAACATACTTGTTTTTTTTTTACCTGGAAGAACTGGTTATTAGTAAATAGACCCCACTGGCCACAACTCTGGTCAAATCGTGCACATTCCAAAATTCACTTTGGTGGCAGCGATAAGAGACAGGAGCTGCTATGGTCAGACATAGTAATCAGATTTCATAGATGGCCAATATCTCATAATTAATTAGCTCAACAATTAATTATTAGTTTCAACTCTAACTCACCCTTCTAAATCATTTTAGGCAATTTCACTTGCATACGCAACAGAAAGATATAGCACATCAAATAAGACGAATGGAGAATGAAATCAAACAAGACACAAAAAAAAAAAGATGAGTTTTCAAACTCATTAGTAAACACAAAAGAAATATAATTTAATGTAGACAAAATTAGTTAAAACTCGTATATTTTTCTTTTTTTTTTTTTTTGCGATTTTTCTTATCATACGTTTCAAAATAATCTCATTATATAATCGTAGGTATTAAACCACGAATTTTGCTCGTACCATTTTTTTTTTTTTTTGATCAGTTGCTCGTACCATATTTGATTAACTAGGGTTGGGACAAAGTTGAATTAGGTAGGGGCAACTGAAAATGAAAAAGAAAATGAGGCCACTCTGCCCACCAGGGCATAGCTCAATTGGTGCAAAGAACTCGAGTGATGTGATGTCCGCTTCACTGGCACCCATACATGGACAGGGGCGTAGCCAGCCCGATTGGTTACCCCTAGCTCAAATTTTTTTTCCCCATTTCCCCTTAGCTCAATTATTTTTTCCACTTAAAAAAACACATAAATTTTTTTTTTCATTTTTTTCCACAGAAAAACGGGACAAGAAAAATTTGGGGTGCGCGGGGCGCCGGGGTGGCACCCCCTAGCTACGCCCCTGTACGTGGAGGTTCGAACCGCTAGGTTGGAAGAGAATTTCTTGTGTGGTGACTCAATTTAAAACAACTCATGACCTTGACTCGTTGAGGCATATCCTACGGTTCACATCCCATACGAAGCTCTAGGGACGGAACAGTCACAAGGGCCCTGAGAGAAGTGGTTCATCATTTTTTGAAAATGAGGCCACTCCTTAGAATGGTAAGTGATTAAGATTGAAAAGAAATGGGCCGGTTACATTACAATTTACATGCACAAGAAAAAAGGACCACAAAAAAATTCATATTCCAAAGGCGTGCATTAGGGAAATCCCCAAAGGTTCTTTTTTTGGCATCTTTTTTCTTACTATGTGATTATGTCAACTTTCATAGTCCCATTTGGACTTTTTAGTTAGCCCATTACCATATTGCCCTCAAACTAGTGTAACATGTCATAATCTTGGGCTACCCTTGACCTTGAGCATAAAAAAGGATAAAATCCAGTGATCATTCCTAATCTTGAGTCAGCTCATGAGTCATTAGCCCAAAATTGCTAGGCCGAATTTCACCCGCACATTAAAGAGCAAGTCTTTTGTGAAACGGTCTCACGGATTTAGATCCGTGAGACGACCTCCTAAGGGCTCCGTCTTAAGAACATGAACCATGAAAATAAATTTAAAAATAATAATGAACCATGAATAAACAAAAATAAACCCTAAAAACATGAACCATGAAGAATAAACCCGAAAAACAAAAATAAACCCAAAAAATAAAAAATAAACCCTAAAAAAAACTAAAAATCCTAAAAACCCAAATCAATTAAAAATAAACCCAAAAAACAAAATAAACCCTAAAAAAACAAATATAAACCCTAAAAAAAATAAAATCTGAAAAAAAAATATATAAAACTTTGTGTAAGGGCTCCGTCTCACGGATCTAAATCCGTGAGACCGTCTCACGCAAGTTTTTGCCCACATTAAATGAGACATATATATTTAAAAAATAATATGTCATCACTTACAGAGTTACAATAGCAACTAGCAATTCACAGCAATTTCTTTTCAATTTTAATTAGAAACTAAAAAATGTCAAATAGCAATTAGCATGCGTCAAGGGACCATTTGATGATACTTATCAACAATGACCCAGCATGGGCTAAATACTGCAAATAATAATAATAATAATAATAATAATAATAATAATAATAATAATAATATTGTCACCATTTTTCTTTTTGTTTTTTAGACTATAACCACAAATTAATATCCTAAAGTAATGAACATTTTTTTTTGGATGTATCACTAATTTTCTAACTTTGGTCCTTTGGAGAGAAAATCTTACTCAAGAAAATCATTTTCATTAAATACCGTTATTTTTAAAATTAGTGCAAAAAAATGTGGTTTGTAATGATAATCACAGTGAACGCCACAAGTAGACATGCCCAACGGTTCCGAACCGCCGGTTACGGTTCGGAACCGCCGGTTACGGTTCGCCCAAAGGGTGGAACCGTAACCTAACCGTCCTATAGACGGTTTCGATTCGATTCGGTTCGAACCACTGGTTCGAAACCGCGATTCGATTCGGTTTGGCAGTTTTTTTTTTTTGAATTTTTGAATTTTTAAGTTTTTAATATTAATAAATTAACACCATTGATAAATTAACACAATTGATGAAGGAAATAAAATTGAGTAACACAAAAAATAATTTTATTGATTTAAAAGTAAAATTACAACTTACAATTTACAAAATGAAAAATTCTAATATATTACAATTACAAAATACAATTTAAAAATAAAATTACAAGTTAATACAATTTCGTATAAAATTTAAATTACAAAGTACAAAGTACAAACCACAAAGAAAGGAAAAAAGAAAAAAAAGAAATGGGTTTGAGTTTTATTTTAATATTCTAAGTTAAAAATTTGAAATTTAACTTTGAATATTGAAATAAAATTGTCTACGTATCCTCATAGAGGAATCAAAACCCTACGTAGTTCTCTTACCTTTTACTTACCTTAGGGAAGGTGGCAAGTGGCAACGTGATTCTTCAATTATTTTGTGACCCGTTGCTTGAATCGGTATCAAGATTATCGCTTTCTTCGGTAGCATCTTTAAAAACCTTTAAAAGTTGACATAAATTAGAGCATGCATCCCATTGATTGGGAAATAAAACTATGCCACATTGTTGATCGGCAAAAAATGAACATAAAGCTTCTCTATATGCATAACTATCATTTATCATTTTATATGTAGAATTCCAACGAGTTGACACATCGGCCGAGAATTTTCTTGGGTATAAATTATTTTCTTTACAATATCTCGCCCATTTTTTCAAAAAAATGCAGAAGAAAAAATCTGTTTAAATATAAAAGTGCATCTCTAATAGGTGCAATTTCTTCTTTTAAAGTAGCTAAACCATCTTGAACACATAAATTAATAATATGACATATACAACGAACATGAAAAAATTTGCCACCAATAGAAGGTTCACAAATATTAATAAGTGATGGTAAACTAGCCGTATTAGCACTAGCATTATCAAATGAAATTGAAAAAATTTTTGTAACTAAGCCATATTCTTGTAAAATAGTATGAATTTTATGAGAAATATTAATAGCGGTATGTTCAACATTAAAATCTCTATATGCAATTAAACGTTTTTGCAAAGTCCATGAATCATCAACCCAATAACAAGTAATTCCCATAAAAAAACTTCTTTGCCAATGATCACTCCATACATCCGAACAAATTGAAACTTTTGTTTGTAAATTAGCAAATGAGTTAATTAATTGAAACTTATATTCAAAAACTGTTTTTTTTAATATCGCGAGTCAATGTAGAACGTGAAATTTTATTAGCGGCGGGGTTAAAAGACGCCTAGTATACCTTTCAAATTTTTTATTATCGGAAAGTTAAAAGGAAGTGACATACCACTAACAAATAAAGTTGTCTCTTTTCTAGCATTTATATCGGTATATTTACATAAAGAAGAAGAAGAAGACTCCATACCGTTGAAGAACCCGTGAATCCCGTCGGTAGTTGTGTTTGAGCACGATCTAGCCCAACTTTATCCCAGGATGCTTTTTGTTGAGGTGGTTCGTGAACGTCCCATAACCGCCCTCTCCTCTAAACTTGTAGGAATTAGTGCAATAATTGCAAGTAACTTTAAAACCGCCGGTTGTAGGATCCGGAATTTTTAAAATGAACCAAAAAATATCGGATCTAAGTGGCGGAGCTCGGCGACTTTGAGTTTGAGTTGGCGATTGCGATTCCGGTTGAGCCTCACCTTCTTGTTGCAAACTAGCAAAACAAGCAAGCGATTTCATCTTCGTTCAAATCGAAAGCTTCATCAAAACGTGGTGGTGGTGGTCGTTGTTGCTCGGAGCCGGACGCCAAACCTTTGCCCTTAGATTGATGGGAAGATCCTCCACGTCTCGACATTTTTTTAAAATAGCTAATGAAATTAAAAGTATGAAACTACTAAAAATTAAATTGAAACTTGGAATTTAAACTTGAACAAGTTGAATATAGAGAATGTAGAGAATTGGGAGATTAGAAATTTGGTGTGAGGAAAAATGGATGAATTGGAAGGGGTATTTATAGGAAAAAAAATGAAATTCAAAAAAATAATAAAAAAAAAACGGAAAACCGCCGGTTTTAACCGAAACCGGCGGTTTCGGTTAAACCGGTTTTTAACGGTCAAATGATCTTGACCGTTAATTTTTTCAAATTTTGAATTTTCAAAAAAAAAAAAGTTAAAACCGGCCGTTTTAACCGAAACCGCCGGTTACGGTTAAAACCGTGATTAACTGATCAAAAGTGACCGTTTGAAATTTGAATTTCAATTTGAAATTTGAAATTCAAATTTCAATTTCAAATTGTAAAAAAAAAAAAAAAAACCGGCGGTTTACGGTTTGAGAATTAGGAACCGTAACCTAACCTTAAAATTAAGGTTTACGGTTCCTGATTGAACAAAACGAACCGAAACAGGGTCAACGGTTGAAACCGTTGACCCCGGTTCGAAACCGCCGGTTCGGTTCGAACCGTTGGGCATGTCTAGCCACAAGTCAATGAAAACTATTAATTAAGTTAAAAGTGGTCACAATGGCAAAGCTAGGGGACCAACTCGGCCCCCATTTTAAAAAAAAAATAATATGTAAATTTTTTTATTTTTTTTAATATGTATATGGTTTTTCTTTTAGTTTTTTATTTGGTCCACCCTAATTTTGTATATCGGCCTAACCGATATTTTTCTTGACTACTGCATTGTAGGGGTGGCCACAGTTTCGGAACCAGAACCGAAACTGTTGTCTCATGGTTCCGGTTTGGAAACAGGTTCCTCCACGGTTTCAGTTCCGGTTTAACCGGAACCGTTTATTTATCTTTAGATAATTTTTTTATTTTTTAAAAATGGTTTATCAATTTCAGTTACAAAAGAAAGGGAAAATGAAGAAAAGACTTGGACTTAATATTCAATCAAGTTTTTTTATTTAATATTATAATATTAACGAACTGTCTATATGTACTATTAGAGTATAGACGAATCAAAGTTTACGTAGTTCGCTTACAACATTTGGTTTAAAACGTGTCTCATCTAGTTACGAATATAAAATATTATAATAAACATTTAACATTTTTTCTAGCATATTTTAACCAAAAAACATAAAAATCATTTGTTTAACTTTGAAACCGGCGGTTTTAATTGCCGATTTCACCACGTTCCACATACGGTTCTACCCCGGTTCCACGGTTTTTGAGACCAAGAAACCGGAATCGGTCTACATGGTTCCGGTTCCAATTTTGGGACCGTTGATCACGATTCAGGTTCCAATTTGGAACCCGATTTCAGTTCCATTTGGCCTACCGCATTGGTCATTCAGCTTCACGGGCCAAGTCAGACTCAGAAGCGTATGTGGTCATTCTCCCATTGGATATCCCTTTCAAGTTTCAACACTTTTTGGTACAAACATCTTTACTTTCATCTGAAAATGAATATTGTAAACGTGGACAACGATAGAGAATAATAGCATGCAAAAAATGAGGTGTACATCATCCTTCCAACTCCCAATTGCCATTATTTTTCACAATCTCACAAAAAGATAACAAAGAGCAACATGAATGCTTGGGTGTTAATTTTTTTTTCCCTATTTGATAAATACATCAGCCCTTAAGCTCATACGACCATTTAATTTGGAGGTGGTGATTTGAAGACCCAGATCCTTCCTGTCCACTGGACAGGACGGGTCGACTCGACACTGGTCGCGGCAGGGTTGGTCGACCGGTGTAGAGTAAAATATTGTTATTAATATTATAAAATATACAATAATTAATACGTAATAATACAATATGACAGTATATAAATCTAATAAAATTTAAATAAGAAGAAACTAGACACTAGAAAAATGAAATTACTATAAACTTGTAATATATTAATAAGCCTATTTATAAGGTTTCATTTATCTTAGTACGTATTATATGTTAGATATAATGTTAATTTGTTTAATTAATACGTATTTTTTTAAAAAATTATCAAAATATATATTAGATATAATGTTAATTACATAAGAATTACATTATGATAAATACATATATCAAATATATTACAAAATTATAAATGCTAGGTGGGACGGGACGGATCACGCGTGACGGGAGTGATACACATAACCGCTCAGTCCTCCATGGGTCACAAGACAGGGCAACCCAAGCGGGATGCGCCAGGGCTGCTGGCCTGGTCATACCAAAATTGTCAGAGCATTTTCATCTTTTTATTGTCGTTACTCAAGCCCGGACCATAAGTTAGGAGTTCGATTCCCGTCACCCCTCTTCTTACAAGATTTGTACTAAAGAACAAAAAAAACTAAACAATTTGGTCTAAAAATAAATTATTAACTTACTCAACATCAAAACGTAAACCATAATTCTTACGTCGATTAGAGGACACAATCTACAATCGTAACCCTGTTTGTGACCAATAATAAATTTATAAAACTAACTAATTCTCATGCCAGGATTTCAATCACACGGCAAAACCTCACCGCTGACCGTTGCTACCTCGTTCAACAACGACACAACATCAGCCGATGATCCCAGAAGATACCGTGCGTTGGAACGTTTTCTGCCCACCGCGCATGAGAAGTAATTCTCGCCCTTGAGATCAAGAACCGATGACCCTTCATGCATGGTCATTTTCTCGCGCATCCTAGACCACCAGGTCCCATTTTTCATGAAATTACTATTGGCCCTCTTATCGGGAGCGGGATAAGATAGAGGAGCTTTGCGGCAGAATGCAGCGAGCCCCGTTGAGTTCGATGTAAGTCTGTTGAGGGAGTTGGCTATCTTGGTTCTTGCAGTAGTAGGTGCTGGTCCAGCAGGAAGTTCTGGTTCGAAAAAGGTGTAGATGTCTTCGTCCTACAACGTTTTCTCCACTTGTGAGATGTTCGATACTCGGTTGTTCACAAGAATCGGGAAAATAATTAAAAGTAAATGATTAAAATTGCATATGATGTGCGATCGTAGAGTTGATTTAGGGAGTGCTTGCAAAAACTTGTGCTTTTAAAAGAAGTGATTTATTGTTGTAGAAGTGAAAAACAGTTGAGAATTAGAAGTGGTTAGTTTTTTTGCAAATAGAAACTGAAAGTTGATTAAGTAGAGAGTGATTGGTGAATAAGTTGCAAAAGTGTTTTTACATATTTCACGTTTCAGAAGCAGAATCAGAAATGTAACGCACCAATCTCTTTACTCTACTTTTAGATCCTGATTAAATTATATAGAATCATAAGCAGAAGTTGACATTTGAAAGAAGTGTATTCAAAAACTTTTGAAAGGAGCGTATTCAAAAACTTTTGCGTTTAGAAGAAGTGATTCATTGTAGCAGAAGTAAAAGTAGTCAACAATCAGAAGTTGATAGTGTTTGCAAATAGAATCAAAAGTTGAGTGTTAGGTGAAAAGTGGTAAAAATGTTTTATTTATTTGTAAAAATCAAACCAAAAGCGAATAAAAAATCTAAAACACACATCGATTATGATTAAATGAAACAAAAGTTGAAATTTGCAAACACTAAAAAGTGATTTTTTTTTCTCAAAAAGCAGAAAATCACTTTTTTTAAGTGATTACAAACACTCCCGAAAACACTAAAAACTACTTTTTCAGTGAAAAACTAAATCATTTTTTTAGGTGTTTGTAAACTCTACCTTAATATGAATCCAAGTTAATCACTTCATATCACTTTATTGTTCTTGTGAAGAGAAGCAACAAATCATGACATATACTAATACTAACCACCAATAGAAACAATATTCTGTCGATTTTAACTTAAATCTTTGGAAGAGACATAAATGGCGCACCTTTGGTAGAAAATGTCCGACACACAAAACATAATCAATTGGAGCTTTCACTTCACAGTGGTGAACTATTTCCCCCAAGATTCTGTCGATTGCAGCACCCTGCAGAGGAATTCGGCTCCAAATTTGCAAGTGTGTTTTGAGTAAACAAAAAAACTCTGAACATTATCAACATAAGACTCACTTTGGTTACTCCAACTGCTCGGACCTCAACGGATCGTGCTCCTTGAACGACATCGACAGAAGCATTTGAAATCGGGCCTGTCCACAGGTGCTGCAGCAGATCCTTCGATTGAAGCTTCCCAAATTCAACATCTGAGCTTACAATCACTAAACATCAGTAAAATCTAAAGGATACAATTGAAAACTGAATATAATACTTTCTAAGGATAATTAAAAAAAAAACCTGACGTTCGGTCTAATTACAAAAAATTCCAGAGATTTTTGAAAATTATAGAAAACCCCTAAAGGTTTGATTCCGTCTTACATTTCACCTCTTCATAAGCAAAAAAGGAAACATTTCAAAAAAAACCTTGATATTTACAGTTACCCCCTTTTAAAATTTAAGACATAAGCAAAATCATCTCTAGATTTTTTTTGTAATTAGCCAAAACCTCAGGGGTCTTTTTGTAATTATCCCTACTTTCTATGATGGAATGCGAAAAGGGACTTGAGAAAAAAACATAAATCACCTGCATACTTATAGTTCCACACAAGTGACGTCTCACGAAGTTCAAAATGAGAACGAGGGGTCCTCTCCGTAAAATATTCGAATACATGCTGAAACAATTGGAAGTTGGGATGAAGATTTCTAATTTTTATAAAACGAAGTAATGCATAGTAGAGGTTAAGTTTCCAATATGTAGGTACCTTAACACTGTCAACCCAATCCATATTTAGATTTTCCGGCATTGTTGTCATCCAATCCCCCGTGGTAAGACGCAAAAAAACATCCCATGTTCCGCTGCCAACCACAAATTATACTCTCCAAAATTCTGCAGAATATGTCAGTCAACAAGTAGAATGTGCTGATGGAAAAAGTGGATCTTTATGTGAAAGCTGCAGAAAACCTCGTCGAGAACATTTCTATCGCTTCCACTAAGGATAATTATTGTTGTCTTTGGGTCATCACATAGTCTTTTCAAGGGTTCTTTCAAATCGGGATGTAATTTTAGCTCCATTTCTTTGAACTGATCAATCCTTCTTCCTTGGGTGTTGTCCACAGGTCCAGTTAGTGTTGCATTAAATCCCTGAGACAGAGATGTAGGAGTCTCAACATAAGGTACGTTCGACAATACACATAGAGATACACAATAATAGTATGCCGTAGCTTATCTATGTGGACATAAAATCACAGTTACAATGAGATAAAAGAAAGGGACAATTAAAAACAACAACAGCAAACTAAGCCTTAATCCCACTACGTGGGGTCGGCTATACGGATCATATCACGCCATCGTTTACGGCCATAAGCCATATTTTCATTAATTTCTAGGTATAACATGTTTTGTTTAATAGCTTCTTTCCAAGTCTTTTTAGGCCTACCTCTGCCTCTTTTAATTTGTGTGAGTGATTCTCTACCTTCTAAACGTCGCACAGGTGCATCTAAAGGACTCCTATGAACATGTCCAAACCATCTTAGTCGTGTTTCTCTAATTTTCTCATCTATTGGTGTTACTCCCACTTTGTTTCTAATGTGTTCATTTCTTATTCTATCTAATCTAGTGTGTCCGCACATCCATCTTAACATTCTCATCTCTGCTACCCTTATTTTTTGTTCGTGTTCATATTTAGTCGCCCAACATTCTGCTCCATAAAGCATTGCGGGCCTTATGGCCGTTTTATAAAATTTTCCTTTCAATTTTAATGGTATTTTACGGTCACAAAGGATAAAAGATGCACTCCTCCATTTATTCCAACCCGCCTGGATCCTATGTGTGACATCTTTATTGATTTCTCCATTCTCTTCAATTATAGATCCTAATTAAGTATTTAAAACTCTTTGTTACACTCACTTCATGTCCATCAATTTTAACCTTCGTCTCATTGATCCTGTTGTTTTTACTAAAGTGGCATTCCATGTATTCTGTTTTAGCCCTACTTATAGTAAAACCTTTTGATTCGAGCGCTTCTCTCCAAACTTCCAATTTTGCACTTACTCCTTCTCTTGTTTCATCAATTAACACTATATCGTCTGCAAATAGCATACATTCAGGGATGGATTTTTGTAAGTGTTTAGTGATTTCATCAATTATTAGGATAAAAAGGTAAGGGCTTAGAGCGGATCCTTGATGCAAACCTATAGTGTTTGGGAATTCACTAGATATTCCCGTTGGTGTTACGATCTGAGTTGTTATATCATCATACATATCTTTTATGGCATCTATATAAGCTATTTTTACTCCTCTTTTTTCCAATACGCGCCACATTACATTCCGGTTGACTCTATCGTATGCCTTTTCAAGGTCAATAAAAACCATATGTAAATCTTGTTTTCTCTCGTTATAATGCTCACATAATCGTCTAATTAAGTGTATAGCTTCAATTGTGGACCTTCCTGGCATGAAGCCAAATTGATTATCTAATATACTAGTTTCACTTCTTATTCTTGCTTCTATAACTCTTTCCTATAATTAAGAAAGGGACAATTACCAAAAAAAAAAAAAGAGGATTAATTACAAAAAACCCAGAGATGTTTCAAAATTACGAAAAGGAAAAAAACCCTCGGATTTGATTATGTCTTAAACTGAAGGGGGTAGTTGTAATATTTCGATAAATATCGGGGGATATTGGAAATATTTTTTTGCTTATGAAGGGGAAAATGTAAGACGGAATTAAAGGTTTTTGCAATATTCAAAAGCCTATAGGTTTTTTTGTAATTAGCCTGAACCTCAGGGCTTTTTTTTTGTAATTACCCCTAAAAGAAATAGTTAACACTTAACCAAACGAGCACAATAAAATTCCCGTAACAACGGCTGTCAGATAAGCCAAGCTTCACCAACATCAAATGAGGAGTCAGACTAATATCAGACATTTATGAGCATGACTTTCAGAATCCTCTTGGCCATTCTGAACTTGGGGTGCTATAAATATTACAAAAAAAATACATTCACGGTGTCCCAATTAAGCTTCAGACTGATAAAACTATAATTATCGGTGTATAACTGTATCTGGGGTTCAATTTTATGTGGTTAAGACTTAAGGGTGCTAAATAAATAAGTAAATTCGGAAAAGGAAGAAAAATCGTCTCAAGAGATGAGGAACATGTACCAGAATAAGTAAGCGATTATTTGAATGCAAATAGCGTTCAACAGCCTTTTGTTTAGGAAGTAAAGGTGGAATTTGTCGAGTCCTCAGCTGTGCTTCAACAACAGTATCATTGAGTTCACTATATACAGGAAAAGAAAAAAAAAAAACAAGGTTCAGAAAAACATACTTTACCTCTGTGAATACTATTATAGATAACTTCAGCATGGTAAACATGAAAAAACATTTTCAATGTCAAAAGGAAGTATAAAACGTGATTTAAAAGTTGATTAAGAAATAATGAGAATCTATGGTTTAAACATGCTAAGGCCTAGAATCCTTTTCAGAACAGGATATTGCATTAACACCACAATTACTATATGTACCTTACAAAAGTCTCAGCCCATTCTTGGGATGTGTGAGTAGTAACATGGGTGAAATTATGCCGATGTCGTTTTTCTCTTTCATCAGCTGGCATAGTCAAAGCATAACCAATTGATGCAGCAACTTCTGTGACATTCCAAGGATTCACTAGAATTGCTCCAGCACCAAGAGACTGTGCGGCACCCGCAAACTGAAAAAACGAACAACACAAAATATCAACGACAAATCACACTTCTTGTTCGGATTAATGTGTGACGTTTTGGTCCATTCATCTTGAATATAGATCACACCTTTTAGGATATAATACTATAAAAAATAATTGGTCTGTGAAAGAAATTAAGTCAAACTACTTGTCTGAGCAGATTAAAAATAGCCACCTCACTTAGAATGAGGACTCCTTTCTTGGAAGCTTGGCAGGCCACAAATTCATAGCTCACAAGATTCATTCCATCCCTTAAAGATGTAACCAGAGCAACATCTAAAAAAAAGTTCAACAAAAAGAGGGGAAAACAGTGCAATGTAATTAATACGTATAATGATGAAAACAAGTAACAAAAATAATATGCAAATAGTCTGGTAGCTTATCACATACACGATGACTCAATAAATGTAATATCTTCAATATCTCATTCATTCAAGGCTTTATGTTTTGACGCTAATTATTAGCAATGATGCAAATGAGGATCATGTGATCATTCTTTTCATTCCAGTCAAACCACAGCAAGAACGGAAAAACAAGAAAATACAAAAAGCAGAACATTTCCATCGTGTGACCAGATACCAGACAACTACTGCTATTGATTGTAATGCTTCACACTCCGAATAGCTTGTAAGTGTGCTCAGTTGATTAACATATCTGAAACTCTATAACTTGTCATTGAAGAAATCTATGAATGGTATTCGTGCTTCCAGCAACAAATTCTAACTTAATGTAAGTTGGTGGTAAACATGAGTTTCTCAAGATCTGTCTTTTTTCTTGACATGTTGAAATCAATAAAAACTTCAGTACATCCTAAATTCAGCCATGGGAGTTACTTGTTCCATTCAAATTACTTTCTCTGGATGCTTTCTGGACCAAACAATGAAAGAGATAAATCAGGGACGAATGGTTCGAAAATATGTACCGGTGACAGCATATAGCGCACATAATGCATGGAAATCAAGAGATCTGTCCTGTAAACAGAATAAATCGCATTAGATTCAGTATGTTTAAAAAATTTGTACAAGAAAATCAGCAAAACGTTCTCATGTAGTTTTGAAAGGCAAAAACTCTCTGTTCATTTGTTTAGGAAATACGATTTTGCTCAAGTAACACCTTTGAACAAAGGTGTAGGCATAACTTATTTTGTCAATATAAAATTCAACTCTATACTCAGTCCAACATCAATCAGCTTAAGGCACACAATCTCACTAAATGATGTATCGGAACAGCTGTAAGGCTTCCAAATCTTCCATTTATCCTTCCAACAATTTCATGAACTTGGGATGACAGCTTTTGATCTGCCAAAGATAATAAATAAATTACAAGCTCAGATGATCTACATATATTGTTTTTCGCGAAGAGAAGGGAGAATAGAAAAGAAAACTGTCAGCCAAGAGTGAAACCATATGCAACATCACTGGAATTGAAGGCTTTTAAGCTGAGCCACTAAGAAATTACAAACTTCGACACTAAATTCAGAGAATAAGAGCAAAAGTTTATACTACACGAGAATGGATTCTTCAAATATCATATAAAACTATTTGCTCTGTTCCACTTGTGTACTGAGGCCATAACACATGCTTATACGATAGAGACTAATAATTTTGAAGAATTTAAAAGAGAAAAGGAAGAAAAATATCCTTCTTTGGTATAAGACTTGTTATTCTGAAGAAGTCTTCCACTATCACTGGAAAATGTGCCGAATTTGCTGAATTCTTTTTCTTTTTTCTTATGTATACAACTTAGAAATAATAGAAATACTAGAAATGATTGTGAAGATAATAGTGATAATAATAAATTCAGTTAAGCATGAGGATGAGAATCCATACACTCAGGAACATCCGTCCTTGTTGGTACAGCAATTTGAACCAAAACTACTTTGTCACGCCAAATAGGATTTTCTTCAAGGAACTTTTCAAATGCCAAAATCTTTTGGGGTATTCCCTTGATCATATCCAGACGGTCAACCCCTAGCATTACCTGTTCATATGCATAGCCCAAAAGTCTAATGCACGTTAATTCCAAGATCCAACCTTTATAATTAGATACCAATGGTTCCTTATATGCAATATTTACCTTTCTACCAGCAAATCTCTCTTTCAATTCTTTGATGTGATCTTTCACTTGTGGAAGCTCAAGAGCTCGAACGAACCGCTCAGAATCTATACCAATGGGAAACTGTAGATCAAAAATCTTATTGATATCAGTCTCGATAATACCATGATATGATGAAAGCAAATTCTGTTGCAAGTGTGAGGTATAAGAAGGAACATTCTGGTATTATAATATGCCTATACCGCAGCCACACGAGTCAACTTTCCTTGATCTTCCACACCATCAGGTGTGCCTTCGAGCCCCAGAATACGAGTGCACGCGCTTACAAAATGTCTTGCATAATCATATGTGTGGAATCTGGGAGAAAATATCAGAATTATATGAGTAAGATCTTAATAAAGAAGAATATGACATATTATGTGCATCTTGTATAAGTTAAAAAAAGAAAGATGCATGATACACTTATAAGTTCGTACTTGACATTCCAGCTCGTAGTATTGAAGGTCTTTCAATGTCCTAAACAAAAGAAACAAGTTTGCACGAAAATTGTACATTGAATCATCTAACAATATATCTTAACAATTAGTGCTTTTTTATATTTTTAAAGGAAAACTTGGGATCCATTTATTCCCCTATCTATTATGTATCAAAAATAAAAGGACTCACCCAACCAAATCAGCAGCAAGAACAGATCTCAGCAGCTCTGATCTTGAAGGCAAAGTCCGATGAATTTCAGAGGAAGGGAACGGTGTGTGGAGAAACCAACCGACTTTCATTTTGTTGTTATGCTCTTTAAGGCATTTAGGAAGAAACATCAGATGATAATCATGGCACCAGACAACATCACCCTCCCTGTAATGCTCATTTACAACATCAGCAAACATCTGATTTGCTTCCTTGTAGGCAGCAAACTGAGACTGGAAGCTACGCGCGTGGTTGCAAGGCGGTCTTCCTGTGGAAGCCGAGATAGTGGAAAAGAGGCCATAATATGTTGTTACAATAGCCATTGTAATATTGGTGGACAATTTCTTCATCGAGGAACACAGGGATGCACCTCTGCAATTGGTATAAAAAATAGATTAAGACATTAATTATCCTTTAAGATAAGCCGGTAAACACAATTGAGAGCATTACATGTTATCGATAATGCACAGTAATGTTCGGCTGAGAATTATCTTGAAATGTGAGAAATCAATTAGCTTACATACCTTTTCAGCTAGCGCTTCAGTTAGTGACCTCTGTCCGATTTCATCGGGAACATTTACACCAGCCCACCCAATCCATCTAGCTTCAAACTCATTGATACCTTTAATAGGATATAATTGGAAAAATTCTAAGACTCATTGGAAATGCAAATCATGAAAACAACAGAAGTAGTAAAGCATGAGCAACAAAATTGGCCAACTGTTTTTGAATCAACGCTCGATATAGACATAAGATATTGAGTCTTACCCAAAAGAGCACTAACAAGCCCTCCTACACTTATTTCAAGCGCCCACGAGTCTTCACTCTTCCTAATTGCAGACACAGGGAGACGGTTAGCCACCACCAGTAACCTTTGTTTAGGGACTCGAGAGTCCTGTTTTCCCCAGCAGCTGTCAATCATATGATTTGCTGAAGAATTCCCTTCAATTACATCTTCGTCTCGGGGTACCCTCTCACCGTCAGATAGGCATAGGTCATTTATGTTTCCGAAAACGTCCACGTCCCCATTACTGTCTTTCGATTCCTCGTTAGAGTAAAAGGACTTGCTGGATTTTCTTAACTCTCTTTCTCTTAAAAGCCTTTCTAACCTAGTTGTCGGTATGGAGGAAGTAGAGTTGCATTGGTTTTTCAAGCCTATGGGGGCTTTGTAATTCATCCTGCAGCAGAGAGAAATAAGCAATAATCCAAAAACTGAATAGAATTATGTCAAACTAAATGAATCAAATCAATCCAAACAATTACTCAAACACCAGATACCCCCTAAATATTTTCTACCTACTAGACATTTTTCCTTTCCAATTGACAAATTTATTTATATATATGGGGTTTCATATAAGAATACATAGCTTTTATAAAGAAAAAAAATCAAGAACTTGTTAATGCAAATTGAATGGCCTATGGACATTATCATAATCAATCTAGGACATGATACAATGAGAATGAATTTTACAAAATGATAGATGGCCTAATTTTTTTTTATCAACTAATAAAACAAAGTGAAACTGAGATACTGCACAAGTTGAGATCAAAGCCAAAACGAATACTCCTATTACAACCCAAACTATCGTTGTATGAAAAGGGCAATGAAATCACCTTAAACCCAGAGGAACAAAATTTAGCAGACAGAAAATAATCATAAAACACGAGAATGTCTTAAATTGGTAAAAATCAGGAATTACTCAAGCAGTTCAAGAAACTAAAGAAAAAAATAAAATAAAAAACAAAAAATAAAATAAATCAAGGGAAATGAGGGGTTTTCAGTTTTCACCAAACTATTGGTGGGCGAAATGCTGTTTCCTTCAGGTGACGTCATCTTCTCTCAGAGGCCCGAAAAGCACCGATTTCGTCATTGAAACATGGCTCTCGTACTGGGATTGACAGTCCACATAGAGACGAGAGATTGCAAGTTGGCGAAATACACGAGGATATTTTTCGGAGGCTGTGGCCAAGAAATTCGAGAGGGCAAAAAAAAAATCTTTGATTATCTGTGAGATTTATGTAACCATATATAGGCAATGTAGAGAGAGAAAGAAAAGAGAAGGGTTTACAAATTCTGATTACTGAAGAATCTTTCGGATTGTGATCGCACACAGCACTATTCCGCCATGCAGATTTCTGCCACAGGTGAGACCCTTTTGAATTAAAATAAAATAAAATAAAATAAGATGGTTTACAAAAACTTGAATGAGATGGTCTAATGAACATTGTCCACGATGAAAGAGGCGACACAAGGGGGGCAAATGGGGGCTGCTGCCCACAAAATTTTAATTTTTTTTTTACTATGTACAATTTTAAATATTAAATTTATTTATAAGGAAAATTTAGTATTCGGTCCCCCAAAATTATTCATTAATGTATTCATTGTATTCTCCCCAACTATAGTTTCCCCTCCCAACTGTAAATTCCTACCTCAGTCACTGTCCATGAGACGGATCTATAAGTAAATAGAATTATTTCAAATATTTTGTGTATTATACGATCGGTCTCATTAAGATACATAAGTGAACTTAAATCCAAGAGATAGTCTCGAATAAGACTTTCTTTAATAAGTCGGTTTCCCAAACTAAGGCCACGCCAAAAAGACGCCTTTGTAAGTTGTAACATCGTATGTGTGAGAGTATTATAAGATTTGGAAATTTTACAAAATGTATCTCCAAAATTTTGTGGATTTAAGTGGAATGGGCCATAATTTGTGATTCTTGATCTTTGAAGGCCCAAAAAAAGTTAAAGTTGGAGTTTTCGTACTTTTGTGACCTTGACGTATGAGAGATATTGGATAAATGGATATGCATATATGTATATATATATATAGAATATTGGGTGATTTTTTTGATATTTGTGATTCAATTATCTTTAAGAATTTACAAAACTGATCATAGACCACACAAATAGGACTTATATATGCAGTGTTGTGATTATTGATTGGGAGTAGGGGTGTAAAAGAAGCGAATACTTTTTATTCGATTTGGTATTCGAATTCGTATATTGACATTCAAATTCGAAATAATAGAATATGAATCCAAATAAAAATATTTATTCAGATTTGTATATTATGCGAATACGAATATGAATATTATTATATTTGATTCGAGTATTCGAAAGAATATTCGAATAATATTATGTATATAATTATATTTATATTTATATATAGAAATCACTTATATATAATCTTTATACATATAAGTATGTAATGACTTATGTAGATTATTAATATATAATAAACCATGTATTCATTTATAAAATCCAAACCAATAAGCCCATATATAATTATATTCTTGTATTATATTATTGATGGACTTGGCAATAGTCTTTTTGTTTGTTCATGTATTTGGTAATTCATATGTTATTGATATACTTAACAATTTCATGACCCATAATTATTATTTAGATTCTGATTATTATTGTAATCTAATCATATATTGTAGTTAAAAAAAAAGATAAAGATAGGTTTAGGATTTCGAATACGAATATTTGAATTGATTTGTATGTATTCGAATATATTTTCAAATAAGAATTAGAATAAGTTTTTATATTGAAATCAAACATTAAAAGAATATGAATAAGAATATTCTCAAAATGAGCCGAATACGAATAGAATATCTTGATATTCGACTCGATTTGATTCGTTAACACCTCTAATTGGAAATAACACGTTATAAGCGGTTTGGATTTAGGATTGACTAGTTAGGGTCATAATCGAATCTGACACGATTGTTTTGTGAATTGTTTTTATTGAATAAATTATTAGTATGATTATTGAATTCTAGAAAATTGTATAATGTATGTGAATTTAATTTTCAGCTTAAAAATGTCATACAACACATATAACTCATATAAATTCATAATCTAAATGTGTTGACATGTTTGTTCTCGGGTTCGTAACCAACCAACCTGCAAATTTGAGCCGAATTACCATCCCTATTGTTATGCTAGAGGCGGACCCACATATGCTGGGGGGCTCCCCCTCCATTTTATTTTTTGAATTTTATTTCTATTTAATAGATTATTGAATAGATTCTCAGAAAATAAAAAAAAATGAGGAGCATTTTGCAAATAGAAAAAGAAGATATAGACTTTACAGCAAAATAAAAATAATTGTACCATAGCACAAATACATCACTGTAGAGTTTTTTTTGTTTCAACAGTATGAATAAGAAGCTGGATATTTTTTCTCTTTCTTAGTAGGATAGATTCCTCTCTTAGTGTGTATATAAATAGGTGGCATCATTGAAATGATTAGAAGATGATTTGTAACAGAGCATCATTGTTCCATTTTACTGAATGAAATAGTTCTCATTCCTTCTGCTGTTGTTTTCTCTGCGTATGAACTATTCAAACTTCAATATGGTATCAAGAGCTACTAGTTTATCCAGGTCTCATCACTCAGCTTTGATTGATCCAAAGTTTATCCTATTATTTTTTTCCTGTTTTTTTTTGCTTTTATTTGTTTCTTTTTCACTCTTTATTCTCCATATCTCTATTGCACTCAACTTGTTTGTTTTTTTTTTTTTTCACTGAGGATTATTCATCATGTCTGATGAACTCAACCCTAAAGAAACAGCTGCTGTAATAAATAATGCTACTCGAAATGCAGCCCAGTTTGCCACCCCATTCCCCACTGTGAATCCAAACAAACCATTCTTTCTCCCTCCTTCTGACAAATTGACAATTCCCACACCATAGAAATCAGACCCCCATTAGATGGCACAAATTACACAGCCCTGAAGCAGGGCATTCTCCCTATGTATTTCAGTAAAAAATAAGCAAGGCTTTCTAGAGGAACAATTCCTGCACCAGATTTTAGTGACTCTCTTTATATCCCTTGGCTCCGTTGTAACAATCTCATACTCACTTGGCTTATCAATTCTGTCACTAAGGAAATCGCATCTTCCATCATTTACATGAACACATCCAAGGATGTTTGGGACACCCTCAAAACTAGATACTAACAGCCTGATAGTGTGAGAATCTATCACCTTCAACATCAACTTAGCTCTGTTTCTCAAGGAGCTTCTTCAATCTCAGATTATTTCACCTCACTGAACACCATTTGGGAAGAACTCATAAATTATAGACCCTTTCCTCATTGCAGTTGTGGGCAATGTACTTGTCAAGTTGTAAAATCTATCAGTGAGATCCAACTTTCTGATTATACATTCAAATTTTTTATGGGACTCAATGGTTCTGATTATATATTCAAATTTTTAATGCGTGTGTATATAAAAGGATCTATCTTAAATTAAATTAAAGATAGTGCATTTTCGTAATAATATACTGGATTATCAATTTCTAATTGACTAGTTAGTACATTTATAAAGCAAAATGATAAAAAGGTTTGAACCCTTCATTTGTTGATTGATTTTTCTGCAAGAGAGAGATGTTCCAAAATTTAATAACTTAAGAATACGTTTTGACGCAAGTGTAATAATTTGAATCTTGTCATCTGTCATCATATATAATAATTATTTATGCGACTTTGACTGTTGGCCCCCCAGCCCTACAATGAATCTTAGCTCTGCTCCTAGTGATGCCCCGATAATTTATGTCCAGCTTAATAGTGTATAGCTATTTACTATTTAGTATCCTTGGTCAATAGAATTAGACTCCTATTATATGAAGGGCATGTCTCTTGTGAGGCAAAATCCCAATGGATTTAGATCCATGAGATGGAGCCTCACGTCGTCCCACATCATCTCTATCTCCTAGTCCTCCATCCTCTCAATGGTCCCCTCATCTCTCTCTTCTTCCGTCCACTTCTTTCATGGTCCTCCTCTTTCTCCTCGTGCCCCATCTCCCTCCATCTCCCTCTCTCTACACACAGGATTTTACATATATACAAAAATATAATATTTTTCACTTATAATTGTAATATTTTTCACGTAAATAATATCAATTTTATTACTTAAAAAATGTATACTTTTCAGTTGAGCTGTTAATCGGTCTAATCGGGCTGGCCCAACCCAAGCCCATCGGGCTTTTAGAAATTTTCGGATCGGTCCGGGCCGACCCAAATTTGGCGGGGCCATGGAAAAGCATGGTCCAATCCAGCTCCATATGTGTATTTTGTACATAAAAATGATTGGGTCGGGCTAAAATCGGGCTAATCCCGACCCACGGCTCAATCGGGACAGACCTCGTTAAGACAATGTATTGTTTAATGGAAAACTAGTTAGAACAAGTAAAATAGAAATGAGGTTCAGACTAATTGCCAAAAACCCAAAGATTTTTGAAAAGTGCAAAATATATTTTGAGGTTTAATTTAGTCTTACATTTCTCCCATTCATAAGTAAAAAATGTTTTAAAACTCTACCTGGCTTGCCCACTTAAATTTAAGACATAATAAATGGATTTTTTTGTAATTTTAAAATATCTTCGGATGCTTTTGTGACTAGTCCAAACCTTGGGGGTGTTTTGTAGACTTGTAGTTATCCCAAATAGAAAAGGAAAGCTGATACGAAGACGATATATGCTTTTGGGCTTTGGCAAAAGCGCAAAACCCTTTAAAAATTGCACCGACATTAGCGACTCTAACGTTGAATAACAGCGATTTTTAAAAGTACTCCGTCCGTACAATTCGCAATTGTTTTCGAAAGCCAGACGAAACAATTCTCCGTCGCCGCGCCACCGCTAAACCCTAATGCCGGCCACACCGCAGTCCCTTCTTTTGCTCTCTCTCGTCTTACTATCTTCATCGCTGTCCCATTCCTTCTTCTTCTCCAACTATCAAAACCTATTTTCCCTCTCCCACTCCCTCCTTTCCCGCGCCGCCACCCTCCGAGCCGCCCGCGGTGATCTCGAGGGCGCGGCGCGGGCCTGGACGTTGGCCCGTAATCTCGAGCATGGACTGGGCCTGGGATTCTACAAGTTCGCTTGGAATGTGGGATGGGATTATACGAGGAATTACGCGTGGAGAGACACGCCGTCGTTTGATACCCAAGGCGGCGTACTGTCGGACCTGAATGAGTTGTTAGCGGCTATATGCGAGTTGAATCGGATCCGATCGGACGCCGAAAGGTTGGCTTGGATCGGTCGAAATTACAAGAATGCCCTTAGGGTTTCGAAGTCGCTCTTCGCTCGAATGCTCAATATTTTCCGCCAATCCGTACGTGTGATTATATTTGTTTTCTTGTTTGTTTCCTTAATTTGTTATTTAGTTTATATATTTTTAATCTAATGCGTGGATTAAAAAGAAACTATGTAGAACCATATCCGCATTATTTGACGAATAATATTACAGTCTAACCAGGGCAGATTGTTAATGCTCAGCGCAGAAAACAGATTATTTTGGTAACTTAACTGATCTTGAGGATTGATAATCAACATGGGCAAAACTTGGCAGTAAAAACGAGCTTGTTTTTAACAAACATTTGGGCTATAACATGTTAGCCAAGGAAAAGGGAAAAAAGAAGAAAAAATCCCAAATATTAGTTCAATTGATTTTTCCTGTATATTAAGTTTTTTGCAATCCCTTCTATTGGCGAACTCATTGGTTTACATGGGTGAAATTTCAACTTTTTTCTTTTTCGCTTAAGCTTTGAAAAATGGATCCTGTTATTTTGGACTAATGGTCTTATGGGATGGAAATTGCAGGGACCATTGCGGGAAGTTGTGGAGACCTTGCAGAAAGAAGTTGTGGAGGGTGAACTACTGAGGGACTGCCTTGAGTTGGGTGCTGATGACCTCAAGGGCTTGATACAAGTTCTCAAGTACATTGCTCTCCAATATTCCTCTGGTTCTCCCAAGACTGAACTGTGAAGGAAAATTTGCTGGAGGGTTACCATTTTTCGAACGGTCGAAGCAATGTTGCCTGATCAAGATGAAAAAAATAGTCTTTTAGTTCAAAGGCAGTTCTTTTACTGCAGGTGAGAGGTTTAAGTTTGATGACAATGAATCTTACAGTTTGGTGGGTTATCTGGGTGGTGAAGATAGTTGAAATACATTTTGATTGTTGTTTCTGTTGTTTCATTGAAGAATAATTGCTCTTTGACTAATGAAGGATGTAACAAGAATGCAAGGTTTCGGTTTGATATATCAATATAACACAAGATACTTCATTGGGTATAACATTATCATATACTCACTCCGTCCCAAATATATAGTCCAGTTTGACTTTTCACACAGATTAAGAAAAATATTGGGAACGACAAATATGTTAAATATTTACTTGATTTGCCGTTATTTAATGAATAGTGTAAATTATAAAATGCATATTAAATAGTGTCATAACAGTAAAAGATGGAAAAAGTACTATAAATTTAGAAAGTGGACTATATATTTGGGACGTAGGGAGTATGAGTTTATGGTGCTGCTTCTATTTGCAGTATTCATATGGTTTAGTTGATGAAATGTTAGAATTTAGATATCAAAACATCCATAAGAACATGCACATTTGTTCTCTTTTACCTCATTGTCTGTCTGAAGTATGCATGATCTACACGACAAGCCACTGTTCGCAGCTTGCTGTTTTGTTTAAAAGGATTTTTTAAATAGCAGATTTATACGTTCTAAGATTGAGATCTTGAAAAATCAATCTTCAAAACCTTTTCTATCTTTAAGTGCTCGTGTGGCTCATTTGAAACCTATTGGTGTTTTTTAAGTTTTATTGGAGCTTAAGGGTTTTATTAGAAGGCATAGCTATCCGAAGAAAAAGTTGGATCCCCTCGGGAGGTAGATGTGGGTAATTTCCCACGCAGCAAGTGTGACTTATATTAGTCCATAGGTATGTAATTAGGATTTTTCTCTTATATAATGGAACTGATGAATTTTTATGTGGAAAGAGGGAAACACGACTGAACAAGACTCGGCTCAAACGTGTTTGGAGAAGGAATTGGCTGCACAGTTATTTTCTGAGTTTAGCTACCATATAGTTCTCTCTCTGTAACTCTAGTTGTATTTTGGTCATGTCTACGATGTGGAAGCTGAACCTGTTTTGTGGAAGTATATGTTTTATACTCCAGGTGGCGATCAATGAATGTATTTTCATAATCAATAGGGCTAAATTGTTCAAGGAGAGGGAAAAATTGGATTGCAACTCGTGCCTGGTGCATCATCTTAGTTTCTTTCAGATATGTACTAGTACCTTTTGGGATTCGTTTTTGTAGCAGCCTGTTGGTCATGTATTTTACTGGTTATTCATTCAGTAAGTTAAGACACACTGATGTTTTGATTTTTATAGATGTTATTAAACTTCTATCATTTTTGTTTACAATTACAATATAAACTTTTGAATATTAGGGAACTTGTGATATTTGCATAAATTGGTTGTCAATGTTATCACTTCTCATATATGTTTCTTAGTTCAATCACATGAAAAAAGAAAACAAAGATTGCAATTTACTTTAATGTATTTTAGTTCTTTTGTATTTTTAGTTTAGTCAGCTAGTTTGTATTTTAGTTAAATTTTGCTCTTCATGGAAACTTGAAACTTTGTCTTTCCTCTTCCATGTAACTTGAATCTTTGGCCTTGTCCTCCATGGAACTTGAAAATTAATCACATTATTGTTCTGAATATCTCTTTCTGCCACGAGTGCTCGTTGCACTTGATTTCTAACTGTTAAACTCCTTTGTCATGAGTTATTCTAACTGTGTATTTTGTATCTCAGCATAACTTTTCCCTGGATGCTGGAAGTAAAAGGTTCATCAGCTACTTGATGCAGTTCAAAGTAAACCCATACCGAGTTGGTTATTTACCCAGGATGGCTTGGACAGACGACACTTAAATCTTCACTGAGGTCCACACATACTCTAATTGCTATCCTAACAAAGTTTACCCTTGCCAGCACACAAAAGTGGGGTTGAGCAGAATGGAAAATTTAAAAAAAAATCATACAAGTCCTAAATTTTATGGATAATTACAAAAAAAGCCCCTGAGGTTTGGACTGCTTACTAATAAACTCATAGATTTCCGAAAATTACCAAAAAAAAAAACCCTTGAAGTTTGATTTTATCTTAAATTTAAGGATATAATTGTAACCTCTATAAAAGTCGGGGAAAATGTGAGACGAAATCAAATCTCAAGGGGTTTTTTGTAATTAGCCCAAACTTCAGGGAGGTTTTTGTAGTAACATTTTTTTTCTTAATTTGTTAACCGTGCTTGAGCCGAAGACAGGCATGGGCCGTGGCCTAGTATGCCCCCTATCTCCGCCATTGCGTTGCAGGTCTAGATTTTCTATTTCATATTATTGTTTCTTGTATTTGGTTGTGTATATAATATTTCAGTTAAGCTATAATTTTGTAAAAAATACATCTACTTGGGCAATATGATGTAAAACTGAAGACATTGACTTGTGTGATGTAAAGGACAGAGTCATGTTCTGAAGTAGACCCATTGCAAGTATGTGCTTCTACTGTTTATTCAACTGCCTGATTTAATTTAAACAGCAGTACCATAGCTATAATCACATGTGCATTAAATGCTATCTTAGTCAATTACATTGATTGTCTTATCTTTTTCTGATCACCATGCCTTGTATTTATTAACCTTTTTTAAGCTGGCATCATATCTTTTTAGCTTAAATGTTTCTAGTTGAATTACTATTAGCTTAAATGATCTCATTGTGTTTGTTCTGAACGAAAAATTAGCATAAATGATCAAGATGAAGCTGTTAGTGTTGGTTATTCATTACTATTTAAAAAAGGCAAAATTGCAAAATTGATCATGTGACTATAGGGCGGTAGTGACTATAGGCGGTGGAAAGAAGGTCATGTAAAAATTACATTTACCTATAAAGAAGATTATTTTTCTCAAATTAGCATAAATGATGTTGTCACTAAATTTTACAATTACCTACGGAATACCGATAGAATAAAGAAGATTATTTTTCTCAAATTATACCGACAATTACCAATAGTATTAGATTTTGTAGGTAAATATTTACCTATAATGGTATTATATTATTACCTACAATGATTTTACCTGCACTTTAGAATTATCTTAATATTTACCTATAATTTTTTTTTATGGAAACTGATTTTTTCTTGTAATGTGTAGTTCCCAATTTTTTGGGAAATTAGTAACAAAATTGAGATTTTCATAAGAGTGACAAAACTATTTTGCAAAGTAGACATTTTTGCAATACCAAAATCGAGAGTTTTCTATATAGTTATAGGTTTTTTTTACACAACTTTATCTTCAGTGGACTTTTTGGCCATCACTATAGGTTTGCCATGACCACAAGGCTAATTTCGCAGTTTATCTTTGAGAAAACTGTGATTTTCAGAATAGATGAGGAAATTAATTTTCATCATATGTCATATTGTATTCCCTTTTTTTTTCCCTGTTCTTCTCCGATCATGAATTTCACGACCCTCCGAGAAAAAAATATTTCTTGTCTGGAATTGTGTAAATCATTTACTCATTATGTTAAAAAAAACAATTAAAAAAATTGATTTTTGAATTATATTCAGAACTCATATGGAAGAATTTGAGTCGGTGTTAGCCGTTTGACCTGTGCAAATTGCAAATATGTTGATGGCTCGTCGGCAAGAAGCCCATCGAGTTCAACACAATAATTGTAATGTGCAATGGTGATGGAAATTAAAATTGATCAAAATAGTTGACATTTTATTTTCCAGGACTTGGTCTAAACATTAAATGTAGTAGTTTTTGCTAGCTACCTTGCATTAAATCTCATTCGATCATAACTTCTGGCCTGTTACTTTTGCTAAGATTATACCAATTTACATAACTTTCAAGGTCCATTTTTTCATGGACCCTAGTTGCATGGTAATTTTACTGCTGATGTTTTGCTCACTTTTTTAAACTGTAAGGTAGCGAATGGATATCTTTCCATTTTGAACATTTTTTTTTTCTACTGCAGAATAATGATGAGAAAAATTTGAAAGAAAAAGAATGAATTTGACAATGTGATTTGATATGAGATGACAATGTAGTGATAAAGCTAATATGATATAGAAATAGTATACTAATGACTAAATAGTAAACTGAATAGTGAAATTTGTGGGAAAATAAGTAATAATGATGTGTTTTATTTTTTTTAACAAAAAAGTGGATAAATGTGATTGGTGCGAGAAAATGTAAGAGTAAGTGAATATTGTATTCTCTAAAAAAAAATCGCTCAAGCTAAATGAAAATAGAAAAATTTCACAACCAATCGCTCCCTATAAGTAACTTGGTAAAATTAGGGAACATATTTCTTGTTTCATTTTTCTATTTCACTTCCGGTTCAACTAGGTCACATGAATACACGTGTCATTCAGATATATATGGATTGTTGATTGTCTAAGTGTCTTACACGTGTCATTCATCCAACTAAATGGAACAAGAAGTGGAATAAAAAATTGAAACAAGAAATTTGAATCCGTAAAACTGCGTAGTATTATGAAGCCAATGTTTCACTTTTAGACATCGCTGAAAAACGAGTTGACAAAAAATGAACAAGTTTGAGTAAGTATTCACAATGCATAAACTGAATCATTATGAACCTGTAGTTTAAATCATAAAAAAATTATTTGTAGCTTTCAAACACTAATTAGCAAAATTTTACTACATACTCAAATTAGTAAGAAGTGGTGAGGTAGGACTGAGATATAGAGAAAAAATTACAAGGAACACATTAAATTTTCATTATATTTTTGTTCTAAAATAGACCTCTTGATCATAATTTTTGTCATTCGTGACCTTCATTCCTATAAGAGGTATAGTCAGACATTAATCAATATAGAAAATTCCAAAAATATTATCACAATTAAAGAAATAAATGCTCATTTTAATTAGTTAATTGCACTAAATTAAAATATAATGCATGGCCTCTAAAAATTTAAAAAAAAATGTAAGGCATGGTTCAAGAAATGAAGACCAGGTCACTATAGAAATCTCACGTTATAGCCGCGTGAAATCATTAATGCACCTATCTAACTCCATATCCGTATAAAGATAATCCATAAATAATTCAATTCCACTTTTACATCATTTTTGTCCTTAACTTCTAATATATATATATACCCACACCTTGATGCCTTAAATTTCATCACGCACAACTCCTCTTTATTTTCTTGATCCCACGTACTTTTTGCTTTTGCATTATTATTATTCCCTTTTCCATTATTTTCTTAACACTACATAATAATGGGAAGTGGGCTCAAGGGATGGACGGCGTTGTGGGTGGCCGTGGCGGCGGCGGCGGTGGTTGTGGTGGCGGAGCCACAAGTTCCATGTTACTTCATATTTGGTGATTCATTGGTGGACAATGGTAATAACAACAATATTCAGTCCTTGGCCAGGGCTAATTACTTGCCTTATGGTATTGATTTTCCTGATGGGCCCACTGGGAGGTTTTCCAATGGTAAAACTACCGTTGATGTCATTGGTAAGTTCTTGTCCATTAAATTTAATTTCTTGATATAAAAAATTACCGTTCTAAAAATCGACGTCTGGCCTCGATTAGTCTCCGTTAAGGCGATAAGCACCCCTTGTCCGCGTATGTTATTCTTTTGATTAGGCTTTGCTAACCCTACCAGGCTTCAGTCTGCAGCCCGACTAGCGCTTAGCGCTTTTTAGAATACTGTAAAAGATATAACATTAAATCTGAAAAATAACGAATTATATTTTTGTATTTTTGCAGCTGAGCTTTTAGGGTTTGATGATTATATTCCGCCATATGCGAGTGCCCGTGGAGAACAAGTACTTAGGGGAGTGAACTATGCTTCTGCTGCTGCTGGAATTAGACAAGAAACTGGCCAGCAATTGGTAAGGGATCTTTCATTTCATAACATTAAGGGATAATTGCAACAAAAGCCTATGTAAGGCTTAGCCTAATTAATTATAAAAAACTACAGTTATCTGTCAAAATTGCAAATAAGGAAAATAGAATTTTTGTTTTTATAACTTGAACTACTTGGAAATTGAGTCATCTAAGTAGACACCTTTAAGTTTTGGTCCAATATCTTTAAAAAATTTGGACATTTAGTCTGATTTTGATTGAATTTATGTAATTTTACAGTACCTGCTAACTAGGACCGATGAGAGCTTATGTGTAATAAATTAGGAAATTTTGTGAATTGACACAAAAATCGAAACATCAAATCACCAAAAAATTGACACAAAATTTGGAGATTTCTATTGTTTTTGTGGTAATTTTTGTGCCAAATCATCAATTATTTGACATGTTTGCACATGTCGGTTTTTTTGATAAAATGACACTAAATTTCTAAATTTTCAGAAGATATTGGACTAAAATTTAAAGGAAACTATTTAGAGGGCTAAATCTCAAATAGTCTAAGTTACAGGACCAAAAAAATTATTTTCCCTTGCTAATACCACTTCCTCGAGGTTTGCATTTACGTAAGAAACACCGTGCAATTTGTAAAATAAAAATAAATGGCAGGGGATATTTGTTATTTTGAAATATAACTGATTTTTTTGGTAATTGAGATAAATCTCAAGGTAGTTTTCATAATTAAACCTAACATTAAAACACGGATATGGGATCTCATGTTCCACTCTTTGGAATCAGATTTTCTATTGGATCTTCTTATTTCATTATTTAGATGAATGACACATGCCAATGCATTGAACTAATTAACATCACAAACATATTTATCTTATAGACACTATTTGGATCCCCATTCTCTGTTTTATTTGATCCTCCAATATAGTAGATCGATGCCATATGTACAAAATTATATTTGTACACGTGCCATTTATCCAGTGATTAGAACACCAAACGAGATAGAGAAGGAAATAGGAGATCTAAACTGGAAAAAAAAAAAAAAAAAAAGAATTGGCAATCTATTACATAATCAATGTCGGCTAACTGTTTGTTTTGATTAGGGTGCTAGAATTGATTTCACTGGGCAAGTAAATAACTACAAGAACACAGTATCACAAGTGGTGGACATACTTGGTGATGAAGACTCTGCTGCAGATTACTTGAGACAGTGCATTTACTCTATTGGAGTGGGCAGCAATGACTACCTTAACAACTATTTCATGCCTCAATACTACTCGACCAGCCGCCGATACACACCTGAACAATACGCCAATGTTCTCATTCAACAATATACCCAGCAAATCAGGGTAACTCGACTCGTGTTCGCCTCAACTGATTTTTTTTATGTTGACAATAAATTCATAAGGGATAATAACAAAAAGCCCCTTGAATTTTGGGGTATTTACAAAAACAACCAGATAAGTTTTAAAATTACAGAGAAAAACCCTTGAGGTTTTTTCCGTTTTATAGAAATATTGCAGTTACCCCGTAAAAGAGGTTTCTGTGATTTTGAAACTTTTATGTGTCATATTGTAAATGCTTCAAACATCATGGGCTTTTTTTTTTTGTAATTATCCCAATTTATAATCTTTCAAGAGAATAACAAAATGCCCCATGAGGTTTGGACTAATATAAAAACAAAATACCGAGATGTTTCAAAATTATAAAAAGTTGCATCAGATTTGATTTTGTCAAAAATTTAAGGAGATACTGTAATATTTCTATAAATATATCAGAGATATTTGGTGTTAGAAATTTTATTTGCTTTTCAAGGAGGAAAATGTACGACAGTATTAAATCTAATGTTTTTTTTTGTGAAGTTTCAATAATCTCTAGTTTATTTTGTAATTAGCCTGAATTTTTTTTTTTTTGTAAGTATCCCTAATTACAAAAAGCCTTTGAGGTTTGGGTATTTACAAAAGACTCAAAAAAGTTTTAAAATTGCATAAAACTTTGGATTTTTTTTTATATTTTGCCCTCTTCACAAGCAAATTACATTTATAGAAATATTACAATTAGCATCTAAAAAGTAAGACAGAGATAAAACCTAAAGAAGGTTATGTAATTTTGAAACTTCTCTGGGTTACTTTATAAATACCCAAAACACCAGGAGCTTTTCTGTAATTATCCCAATTTACAATCTTTTCAGGAGAATTTGACCCTTTTTCTACTTTTTCTTTATGCTGTTTTTTGTTTTGGCTTTGTGAATTTAGACTTTATACAACTATGGAGCAAGAAAATTTGCTTTAATTGGAGTAGGCCAAATCGGATGCAGCCCAAATGCATTGGCCCAAAATAGCCCTGATGGCAGAACATGTGTTCAAAGAATTAACGGGGCAAATCAGATATTCAACAACAAATTGAGATCATTAGTTGCTCAGTTCAATAGCAATTCCAGGGATGCAAGATTTATTTACATTAATGCATATGGAATTTTCCAGGACTTAATTGATCGCCCGTCAGCTTTTGGTAATGGTTTCTGCAATTTTTGACAATATATTATTTGTTTTTTTCTTTCTTTCCCCTGTTTTTATAGCTTTTTTTTTTGCTCCTGATTTTATTTCGGGATAATTACATAAAACCCACTGAGGTTTGGGCTAATTACAAAAAAACCCAGACATTTCTGAAAAATTCAAAAAACCCTTAAGGTTTGATTCTACTTAGATCTTTCCCTTCATAAGCAAAAAATATTTCAAAAACCACCTTGATATTTGTAGAAATATTACAATTAACCCCTTAAACTTAAAGATAAAATCAAACATAATGGGGCTTTTTGTAATTTTGAAACATTTCTGAATTTTTTTGTAAATAGGCGAAATCTTGGGGGTGTTTTTGTAATTATACCTTTTATTTATTGATTATTACTATTAGGGATAATTACAAAAATACCTCCGAGGTTTAGGCTAATTACAAAAAACCCAAAGATTATTGAAAATTACAAAAAAACTCTTTAAGTTTGATGCATCTTACATTTTCCCCCTTCATATACAAAAAATATTTGAAAAGCTTCTATTACGTTTATCAAAATATTACACTTACCTCCTTAAATTTAAGACAACATTAAACATCAAGTTTTTTTTTTTTTTGTAATTTTCAAATATCTCTTGGTTTTTTTTTTGTAATTAGCCCGAACATTAGTTTTTTTTTTTTTTTTTTTTATATTTATCCCTTATTATTATTATTATAATTATTATTAGGGATAATACAAAAATGCCCGAACCTCGGGTGAATTACAAAAAATTCCAGAAGTTTTTGAAAATTACATTCAGTCTTACATTTTCCTCAAAAAAATATTTCAGAAAACCCCCTGACATTTATCAAAATATTACAATTACCTCCCTTAAATTTAAGATAGAATCAAACCTGGTGGACTTTTTGTAATTTTGAAACATCTCTGATTTTTTTTAACTAGCCCAAACCTTAGGGGTGGTTTTGTAAATATCCCTTATTATTTATTTATTTATTTCTCTCTTTTATTCTGTTTCAGGGTTTAGAGTGACAAATGCTGGATGTTGTGGAGTGGGGAGAAATAATGGGCAAATAACATGTCTCCCTTTTCAACCTTCATGCCAAAACAGGGATGAATATTTGTTTTGGGATGCTTTTCATCCGACAGAGGCTGCAAATATTGTTGTCGGGAGAAGATCTTACAGTGCCCAAAAGGCATCAGATGCATATCCCTTTGATATTCGACGATTGGCTCAATTACAGCTTTAAATTTAAAACCAAGATAAGGTTTAATTTGTGTGGCGTATAATAATTCATATCTATAATCTGTGGTTCGATATATGTAATTTATTGTTCTAATTGTTTTATAGTTGATGTTGTCATGTTTTTGTTATAATTCTTGTATCATGGTAAAAAGTGGTTTTCATGGTTTCACATTTAAGTTTTTAAGTATTAATTGGTTCTTAATGGAGATTGTATTTTTCTAGAATGCAGCAAGATGGTAATGTACACATATTTATCTTGTTATTATATAATACTGGGTTTTATTCAAAAAAAAATTGTTATATAATGTTTTTTTTAAGATAATTGTTATATAATGTTGTGCAACACTTTCTAATGAAATGTAATGTTGCCGACATAAAAAAACAAGCCACTATTATGTGTAATATTGTTGTGGCATCGGAGAAACGTGCTATCAAGTATCAACAAAAACGAAATTATGAAATCAACAGCAAAGCTAAATGATATTAATGATAGAACTGTCGTATTAAAGGTACAACAGAGCACTTGATGGTTGATTGGCCAGTGGTTGATGATTTTTCTTGTTTTTCTTTTTCTTGTTTTTTTTTCTTGTTTTTACAAATTACAACCAAATTATTTGTAGTCTGAAACCCGAAAGTGGCTACTTCAAACAATCTCGAGTAGTTTGCACTATTTTAGTGCATATTATGCACTATTCTAGTATTCTGGTGCAAAATCTGTACTCCATCTCCAACACAATTTGCAGTAAATTCTGCATAAAAAATGAATATTTCATAATATTCTATTTTGCTGCATATTATCCTACATTGAAATAATTAATTTAATATAAAAAGAAAAAGTTTAGCGCAACTACATTGTTTTCTAGTGCAAAACTATTCACATTTTCAAAATGACGCAGACTTTGGTGCATCGGTGGAATAAGTTTTTGCTCTAAATTAGATCGGATATTCTCTTGGGGATATTCTCAATGCAAAAACGTCTCCCCTCCAAAGTATGCAAACTCTAAACACAGCCATGCATGCTACAGTGTTAGAGAATTTGGTATTATTTGGCAGGTCAAGACTATTCAAATTGAATAAAATTTTGAATAGAATCTAATTTTTTTCCTCCAAAAATACCTTTCATTTAAATTAATAACTTGACACCATTGCGCCCCAACCATTATTTTATTGGCAATGATGACACAAAATTGAAATTTCAAGACTAGTCAAGTGGGAGCTTTAATTTTTAAAAAGGGGAAAAATAAATAAATTTCTATATAATAATTCAAAAATGTTCGAAATTGATTGGACCTTATCATCCTAACTCAGGGACGGACGCAGAAACTGTAGCATAGGGCTAGGGGGCAGAATTTAAAATATTTGAGAGATGAGCGACGAGTTTGGAAATATTTAAGGAGACAAATGACTTATATATATAAATATAATGTGTATATATATATACACACACTACATAGCATAAAAAAGTGAGGGGCGATGGCCAAGGGCGGCAGTGGGGCTGGGGCCCAACCTTTTTTTAAAAAAATTAATGAGAATTTAAAATAAGAATAAAAATTAGTTATAATTTGTATTATTTTCTCTTGGATTTTCTATCCAGCTCACCCTATTTTCGTGTATCGGCCCACTCTACTAAAGTGCCTGGCGATGGCCCCTCCAGTCTCCTCTCGGTTGGGCCCTGTCCTAACTTATCATTGCTTCTCAGCCTTCTCTCATTTCTCCTAATTGTTTGTCCCTTACACTGAATTAATTTTCGAAAAATCTCATTTCGATCATTTCCCAAGCTACCGCATTTTGTGTGGTCAATATTATAGCTCACGGATCAAGTCCAACAAAATTCATAAAGTCACCTTTTCAGTATACAAGTACATTTCTTAACCCATTATAGAATATCGTAAAACTATTTCGCATGTGAAATCCATGGTTTAATTTTGACATATGTCCAATCAAGTTAGCCCAAATAGTGCCCCTTTTCAATTATTAAATCTTCAATGTAATCTTAGCCTATTTATGGGAGTTTGTGTAAAACTTTGGCCTTGTATGGTTATGTTTTTGTATATTTACAGTTTAGTGTTGGGAAATGGATTTTATTATTTATTGGTTTTCGTGTGGCTGGAATTATGTTTGGATGAGTGAATGAGAATGAATTTTATGTAGGTTTGGAAATGAGATTATGTTTGGTTAAGTAGTTTTGAAATAATATTTTATGTATATAATAATTTGAAAGTTTATAGTGGTTGAATATTTTAATTGAATATATAATATTATATTTGTAAGATTGTAGGTTAGTGGGTCCCATTTGATATATATAGTAGTATTTTAAATAGATAAAATTGGTAATGGAGGGTCCCACATATATAATTGGATTAAAAAATAAGAATAGTGATTGATAAGTGGTGTAGGGTAGTGTATAGAGTTGATAATTGAAATTATAGGTTTGAGATGATGTTTTGTGTGAAAAATGGAAAGTGGAAATGATGATTTCCATTGGAAATTTTAGAAACAAACATGATTCCATTTCTATGAATAGTTGGAAATTGGAAATGGGGCCTTGGAAACATAAACAAACAAGACCTTTGTTTTGCAACATACACCATTCATTTCTCTATCCAGAAAGGTTTTGATCAGGCTTTTTTCAGCAAAAATGGTGTACTCTAAGCTTAATAATTTGTGCTTCTTTGTATTATTTTCTTTTGTAACATTTGAAATTCAGGTTCTGGGTGAATCAAAAGTTCCATGTTTCTTCATTTTTGGGGACTCAGTAGTGGATAATGGCAACAATGTGTATCGTGATACTACAGCAAAAGTTAATTACTTACCTTATGGGATCGATTTTCCGGCCGGTCCGACCGGCCGGTTCAGCAACGGTCGAAATGTTGCAGATTTCATTGGTAGCTAGACCCATTTTTTTATATATATGTTTTTCCTGCTCATATTAAATTCAGTAGTTGAAGCCTGCTATTGGTAGACCCACTATTTTTCGTATTAATTACTACTACTCTTTTATTTTTATTTACTTTATTTTATTTTAATTTCTGTTACAGCTGAATTGTTGGGCTTTGAAAAATATATTCCACCATTTGCCAATGCCACAAATAAGGACATCCTACGAGGAGTGAACTATGGCTCCGGTGGAGCTGGAATCTTAGATGAAACTGGACGCCAAAAATTCGTATAATCTTCTCAAACCCACTTTTGTTTGGAATAATATATTACTTAGAAATTCTAATAAAAATAATAATTATTGTTTATATGATTTTTTGGAGTTTTTATATGTTGACCCATCCCATTTTATGTGCTGTCTCTAGTGCTTTGAGCCGAATGAACCGGACCAAATATGTCAGTTCATCTCAGGCCATTTGAAAAGAAGCCCAATCCGATTTTTTTATCGGGTCGAGCTCATTTTAACAGCTTTACCATTGGCTGCATGTGTTTACGGGATAGTTACATAAACTATATATCCTTACAATTTGACCTAAAAGTAAAACAAATTAATTGTCTTTCAAAATTACGAACATCATTAACATATTACAAACATCAAATAAGGTATACATTTTCTTAACAAATAATCTCTAAAAGGTGTAGTTTCGAAAATAATCGACCTTTCTGTAATTAGACTAAACCTCTAGGGTATTTTTCGTAATTAGCCATTCCGAAAACCTCAAAAATAAAATTGATGTTGGTTTTTTCTCTTTGTGCTCAAGGGTGACATAATCAGCTTCAACGAGCAATTATCCAATCACAAAGTTACAATCTCCCGCATCGCTCATTTACTAGGGGATAAAACTGCAGCCAAACAGCACTTAAGCGAGTGTATATATTTCGTTAATATGGGCAATAACGATTACCTCGCAAATTATTTGCCCCAATTCCACTCCTCAACCGCCCCATACAATCCACACCACTTTGCAGCACTTCTTCTCTACCAATACTCGATCCAGCTCAAAGTAAGATTTTCTTCTTCTTCTTCTTCCAAACACCGCGATTTTCAATTTTTCCCCAATTTTTTGAGTTTTTTTTTTTTTTTGGATTTTATCAGAAGCTGTACGATTATGGTGCGAGAAAGATCGCCGTGTCTGCGCTTGGTCAATTAGGCTGTCTTCCGCAGGAAATGGCCACCTACGGCCCCTCCGACGCCTCGTCCTGCGTGGAATCCAGTAACGACGTCGTCCAGATCTTCAATGAGTTTCTCGAGCTTCTTATGAAGGATCTCAATAATCAGTTCGCCGATGCGAAATTTGTGCTCACGGGAGACAGCTCGAACGCTGCTTCATTAGGTAATTACTACGATAGTATGTATCAATTGTGTTGGTACTTGGTATGGTGAATGTGAAAGCAGATCTGATGATTGGGTGTATTTCGATTTCAGGTAATATTAGGGTTTTGACCGATCCGTGTTGTAAAGTGTCGAGCGACGTCGTAGGAGGTGGGCACTGTCTGCCGGGGACTGTTCCGTGCAGCAACAGAGACGAGTATATGTTCTGGGATGGATTTCATCCGACGGAGGCTGCTAATTTGATCTCTGCACAAACTGCGTACAAACATATGTCGCCATTGTATGGTGATAATCCTGTTGCTGCTTGGTGATTCATAATTTGATATGATTATGAAGAAGTACTTTTGTGTGAGGAAGAAATAAATCGGGCTATTTCGATTGTGAGATATTTGTCTTTGATTGATTTTTTCTGTTTTTTCTTTCTTTTTGGTTGGGGGTGGGATTTTGGTGTAATAAATGGTTAATATAAGCCCAATGTAAACCTGCTTAAAATAAACACCAACAACTTGTAAGCCCGTTCATATTTATCCGGCCTGCTATTTTATTCATGTAATTTGCGTTATGGGCTTTTCCCCCTTAAAAGAGAGCCCTTTAGGCAAAACTGGTCCAGTCTCCAGAAAAAATACAAAAGGAAGCCCAGTGCTCCAGGAATATCCCCCTATCCCATCTTAAGAGCTCAATTGAATCCTCAAGTCAATCCTAATAAGCCACTCATTTAGGAAGTTTTTGATAAAAACTACAACAATAAAATAAATATATCGAGTTTTTAAATGTCCATTCTCATTGTTGAAATAAAATTAAAATTTTAAAACTATTTTTCCTTCAAGACACATTGTCCCCAAAAATATACATCCAAACAAGTACTAACATTGTGGGAGGTTGGGGTCTCCTGTCCAAGGAAATTATTGATAAAGATAAAGATAATTAATTGATCCCATCTGCGGTTATGTTCCAAGGGTTTTCTATATTTATACGGAATATTAAAATTCAAGGGGTACTATTTCTAGAAAAAGTTCAAATATTAAGAGATTTTGCGAATTAATTTGGATATATACATGTCACATTTAATGTATTATTTATAGAGTACTTAAATGGTCATAACTATTCTACGGGGGTTTGATGCTATCCAAATGGATAGTGCCCAACTCCTTGTGATTTTGCCAAATGTCCCACTATAACATATGCATTTTTTTTTTCAAAAAACTAAATTAAAATGGGACACGTCACAATTCTATGGGAGTTGACTATTGAGCATCTTACTACCCCACAAGGGGAAAAAAGTGAAAGTATTTGAACCCTTTATTAAAACTTATATTTATATCGAACTAAATGAGTTTAAATACATTAGTTATACCTCATCAATACCTTTTGATTCAACTTTAACTCTTGAAAGTGCACTTTGATTTATAATTAAGTTGGTCACGTTTTTCATCACTTAAATTGGTACTTGGTAGGCTTTTGGAATTTGGAGTCTATAAATTTGAAAGGTTTGGCAAGTAGCAAATGAACAGCATTATCTATGCCTCAACAGGAACTCTAGGGTTTTTCATTTTCAAAGGGAATTTATTTGAGATGTGATTTTTAAGTTTGTCCTATAGATTGGCCAAATACCTATAAACAGGGACGGACATAGGGAGGGGCTGGTGGTGGCAACGGCCCCCCCTCATCTTGCGATTGAACCCCTATAATATATTATTTAATAAATTAATATAGTATATATAAATATAAACCAAAATATTTTGCCCCCTCTCCCCTTCAATTTCCATGTAATTTAGTTATAAAAACTTGTATGTTTTATTTTTATTTATATTAGATTTGATTTTACTAGAGCCGGTCCAAGGTTTCGAGGGGCAAGAGCAAAAAATTATATATATATGTATATATTCAAAAATTATATATCTTGCCCCCTATTTTTTTAAAAAAATCAAGGTATTTTTTTTTAAAAAAAATGGTTAATATTTATGTGTATTTTTTAGTTTTTTATCTGGCCCACCCCAATTCCGTGTATCGGTCTACCCGTAATAATTCTTGGCTACGCCGGCCATTGTATATATATATATATATATATATATATATATAGGATTTGGTTCAAATGAGACCACCCTCTCTAGGTGAGACAATGTAGACTCATCTTACCCATTGATCTTAAAAAATAAAGGAATGTGATTAATTCAGTTTTTTAATTATTTCCTAATTTTCGTTGATTTTAAGGGTAAGATTGTAATTTTGTAATTCAAATTAGTGGTCCCAGCGGATTTTATGGGCTGAAATTGACACTGCCGGATTTTGTAGCGGATTTCAAGGAACCTATTTTCTTTCCAAATATTTTTATTTTACAGCATAGTTAGGGTTCTTTTATTGTATAATTAGACATCAAATAATGCATATTTAGTTATTTTGTTGGCACTGTTTTACGAAAACAAGACATAATTGAATATAACGTACTACATATGTAGTTATACTACACTGCATAAATAGGTTCAATATAATGTATATTTAGTTATGAAAATGGGATGTTGCTTTTGGAAATTATAAAAATAGAATGTTACATAATGTACTGCATATTTAGTTATTCGACAATGCATAGGTAGTTTCTAGATAATACATAGTTAGTTGATTTTGTTGCATAGTTTATGACGTCTTGCATAGTTGAATATATTGTACTACATATTAGTTTTTTTACGCTGCATAGATAGTTTTCAGATAATGCATATTTAGTTGAGTTTGTTGCATATTTAGTTTTCAAACTCACTGTTCGTTATTTCTCTGTAATATTGCACCGATGTTTCTTGTTTTTTCTCTGTAATTTTCATGAACTGTAATTTTTGAGTTCTTCACAATTTTCTTTATTTGCGTTAATGGAGGAATGAGAGAGAGAGAGAGAGAGAAAGAGAAACGTGAGATTGGGGAAATTGAGAGATGTATGAGAGAGAAAGAGATTTGATTCCATTTTTGTAACTAACTTGTTATGTTATTTTACCCTACTACCCTTATATTGATTAAATTAATATTTTAATATATTTTTTATCCATTAAATCATACTCGTTGATTAATAGTGGGGGATGGTTGAGATTAGTCCATTGTGTCTCACCTAGAGACATGGTCTCACTTGATTCTCTCTCTCTCTCTCTCTCTCTCTCTATATATATATATATATATATATATATATATATTTTGGGGGTCCTCGTTGGTGGGCCCCATGAGAGGCGGCACTATTTGCGCTCCCCCAAAGCCGCTCTTGGATTTTGCCCCCAAGCATAAATTTCTGCGTCCGTCCCCGCTATAAAAGATATATACACGCTCATAACCCAATTCTTTATTAGAATATAGAGAAAAACTTGTGTCGATAAAATTATGCTTTGTGAAAAAAAATTGTAATATTTTTAAATGTAAAAAATAATATTTTTAGGGTAAAAACTAATACTTTGTCCAACATATTCTTTTTTATTGTTCGACAATGTATTAGTTTTTACTCTATAAGTATTCGGTTTTTTACATTAAAAAATTCTACTTTTTATTTCTATCGCACGATGTGACTGTCTCACACGACACCTACTCTAGAATATAAATTACAAAACACTCCATTGATAATTGGGGGAGACTTCGAGTCATAGATTTGTTGGTTGTGAATTCGAGTCATAGAATTGGGGGATTCTCACATACCTGGCCTCCTTTATTTTTTTGAATACAAATCCTGGTAGGAGAGGAAGTTAGGTGGGAATCGAATTCAGACATGCCTGAATTTTACAAATGTCTTACCATTAGGTTACGAAGCGATTTCCACACACCCTCTTTTATTAAATAGCATTGTATTGGAATTATAATTTCTACCATTGTGTAATGCATTTTATAAACGTTATAAATATAATTAATATTTCTAGCATTGCGTAATGCATTTTAGTTTTTATAATTAATAAAATAAAATGTTATAAATATAATTAATATTAGTAATATAAAAATATAAATAATATTAATAATATATAAATATATATAATATATATTCGGGGAATGACGACGGGGATGGAAAATTCTCGTTTTATCTAAACAGGGTAGGGGATGGGAATATAAATACCATCCCCATTTCTAGAGAAACAGGAAATCCCATCCCTGTTCCATTCCCGAATTAATCGGAGATTCCCCGCACATTTTATTCGGGTACTAACGGAGATGGTTTCCTAGCGGGATTTTGTCATCCCTAAACATAGAGTGGTAAAATTAATGCATAAGTAATAATACTTGGAAAATAAAATGTGCACTAGAATAAAAATTATAAAATGAATCTCTTTTTTTTTTTGAACAAAAATAAATAGAAACATATATAATTTAATTTTGTAACATGTACATAATTTAAGGAACCTTTATTAGTACTTCCATGTTACGTTCAAGTACAAAACTTTATTATTTTAAAAATGTACTGGAATACATTTTCAATATACTATATTAATAAGTTTTATTCCTCAAATAAAATAAAAAGTCTAATTTTACATACTATCAAAAAAAAAAAAAAAAAAAAAAAAAACTCTCGCTCTTTCTGATCAATTTATGGCTCCAGTCCTTTATGTATCCCCAACTTCCAACCTATTGATCAAATCCTAAATAATTTTCTTCCCCACTTAGGATGTAGCCTGTTAGGATGCTCACTTAACCATTCTCGAAAAAAATGTTGACTACTTAGCTCTTTATATAAATTAGGCATGTAATTAATTAATCAGTGCCGCAAAGTTATGGTTTCTTACTAATTTTAAGCCAAGTTTTCTCATTAATTACATATCACACGAATATCTGTCACGCCCCAAACGCGACGCGACGACGATTAATCACTTAAACAGAAATAACCCAATAGTCTAAACCCATGATACTAAACTTCAAGTGAAAAGAGTCCAATGCAGCGGAATTAAAATAAACCCAAGTACAAATTACATCTTAAGATCTCGGCGAATCCGAATACAACCCAATAGATTATCCGAATTTAACTTACAAATTCAAATAGAAACAAAATGAAGAAATCCAACAACAATAAAAGTAAAAGGAGTGTCACTCCACATCAACGGAAGGAATTCAATCAGGTAGGTTCGACGCGTCTTCAACGTATTCTTCATCTAAAGGTTAGAAAACAGGGAGGGAGTGAGACAAAATCTCGGTGGATGGGGTGATCGTGTGCAAGTGTGGCAATATATATAGTTAATGCGAAAAACGGTTGTATGAAAACGCGTGAGGTATGATGCATGTTTTCATACATAGCCCATTAAGATCGTGATAAATATATATTAAGTAATATATTTATATAGTTTGAGAAATAGTTCGTGGTCACACAGACACGATGATTCAAGCAGACGGGAGGATTGCGTCTTGAAGTGTAGCGCCAATCCCATGCAAGACAATTAGTGGTTGCGTCTCAAGTGTAGCGCCAACCCATGCATTACAAGTAGCGGTTGCGTCTTTGTGTATCGCCAACCAAACGTTCGTTCAACTCCTAATCGTGTGGATCGGATAACGATTCCTTCGTTCTTCCTTGTAACTCCCGTTCATGATGGTCCAAGACCTGTCACCTTATTGCTCCATAGGCAAAGACAAAATCCACGTTGGAGCTAGCAAGGCTCGGATTCGTCATAATCATGATTATACCTCAAGTACTACGACCCGCTTCCTCGACAACTCCGTCCCTCGATTGGGGATTAGGGCGATGGGGCCTAAGAGTGGAATAGCGGCCGAGCCGCCGGTTCCATCCCCGACGTATCCACTCCGATTGTGAGCTCGACACACCAAGTTGACTCAAGCGATAAATTAAATACACGTTCGGTAGTCAACCAGGCAATGAGTATATTGATTCGGGAAGCAGTTCATGAAAAGTTTTCAAACATTTGCGTAAGGTAATTATGGCGTTGGTGGAGTTATTTGGATGAAGATGATTATCGGGAGGATAAGCAATCTTCGATATCTTGAAAGATTAGGTGAAACATAAGTCCGTTATAGATTCAAATCGCAACACGAGGAAGTAAGCCCCCCGCGATCGGGTTTTAATCGGTCAAGACGATCCGATAAGTCAAGTAGTTTTTGAGAAAATAAAATATTTTAATTAATAATTAAAGTCAGAGGGTCCAGGGCTGTTTTAGTAAATGAAAAATAATTTAAGTTAGGTCCTTGATAAAAAGAAAAATTTACAATTAGCCCCGTTTTGTAAAAACCAATACTTTTGGGGTTAAAAATTGAATAAATAAATATCCCGACCTTGAAAAATTATGAGGTCAGTTCCTAAAATCTCTAAATTGTTCAGAGATTCAGGTTTTTAAAGTTTTGAGGTCGAGTTTTTATCAAATTCTCACATTGGCCCCAAATTTGTTAAAATTGTCATTTCGGCCTTAAGTTTAAAATAATCGGAACTCACAAACCGGGAGGGATTTTAATGTGATTCCAGTTGGAAAATGTCACTAAGGTTAGTGGGATATTGGAACAAAAACAGTTTTAAAACGTCATAAGTATAGGTCCCTTAACTTTTGAAAATCTCATTTTTGTCCCATTTTGAAATAATTGCCTTTAAGGCTTTTAGGGGTCCAATTGTTATGAAATTTGAACCTTGGGTCCAAAATATAATTATGTTATAGGTAAATTAGTATTTCCAGGTGCATGGGCTGCATAAGTCCTGGAAATTTCATTTGGGTCCTCAAGTTAAATCTTTTACAATTTGGTCCCTCAAGTTTTATAAAATTACTTTCCAAGCTCTAAACACTTGGATTTTTAGAATACACTTAAAATATGTTATTTCCAGTCCCTTAAGAGTTAAAATTTCAAGTTTTAAATTAGGGTCTGGTACATTTTCGAAATTTGCAAATTAGCCCTTAAATTTCTCAAATTTTACAATCTAGTCCTTGGGCTTTTAAGGGTTGATTTTATTTATCTAAAAACTCTTAAAACTTTATTAAAATGTCAAAACATAATTTTTGAACCTGAGTACAGTCCCAAAAATCGAAAATTACAGAGGGGTCCCTTAAATTTTATTTTTCTTGCAATTAAGTCCACCAACTTTCCATTTTTGCATTTTAAGTCCAAAAGTTGAAATTTAATCAATTATGCTCGACTTGTACAGGTTATAAATCATTCAAAACATAGATTTCAAGAGTCATACACATGCATATCCTTCTCATACAAAATTTCATCAAGTATAACAATAAAATGTGCATGTATGCCCTATTTTTCGATAAATCACATTTTGAGCAACACTTGAGAATTTTTCCAACTTGATACAAGAAAATAGCATGCAATACATAATATATATCTCAAGTGCTCAATAACAAAATACTACATGCATATTTTCAATTTAAAACACCTAGAAGTTGAAAGAATTTTTCCACCCACCTCGTAGTAGTTTCTTCGGGTTGATCTAAAATGTGGTCTTCTTCCTTGAATCAACTTCTTGACTAAAACTCTTGAAGATCAGCCCCTAAATGGTATCCAAACCATATTTTGGTGTTAAAATTAAAGTCTCAAGTCTAAAGAAAATATACTAGTACCAAATGGTTACTACTCACCTTAATATCTTCAAGTAGTCTCAAAAATGGAAATTTTCCTTCAAGCCTCTAACCTCCACTTGAGATGATGTAAGTCAGCCCCTAAACTCCAAAAATTTATATTCTTGAGTCAAAATTAATTCTTCATGTTGTCAAGAGAAAAATACTAAAACCATAATTTTCTCACCTTAATAATATGTAATCTTGAATTTCCTCTTCAAGCTTGTAGTCAAATCTAGGTCTCTAATTCTTCAAGAATTTTCTCTAGGAGTACCTCAACAAGAAGGATTCAACATCATTAAATGGTGAAGGTATAAGGTTGAGGATTGGAGAAGAAAAATAGAGTTGGGAGAAATGAAGATATTCTTACCTTATGCTTGAAGAATTTGATCATTTAGAGAGGAAAATGGAAGCAAGTCTTGTGTTTTTATGATAATTATGAAATGAATAATATTGGTAGATAAAGAAAAAAAATAACAAAAATGATTGATTCCCTAAGACAAGGAGCCAAAAGTTGGAGGAATAATAATCATGGTGTTGGTATTTTTATTTATTAGAATTTGGTGGAAAGAAAAGTTTGTCCATCCTTTAAGCATGTGACCAAAAGTTGAGAAAACAAAATATATATATATGTAAATATATATATATATATATATATATATACATATATAATTGTAGGTCTTGAAAAGAATATGAAACAACCTCCCCATTTATGGTAATTTTCGAAATTTTTTTAAAAATATAAAAAAATTTTTTTTTTTTTTTTAAAAAAAAAATTGATTGGGAAATTGGTTGGGATGAATTATAGAATAAGATGAAATATTAGGATAAGGATTGGAATGTACTCCTAAATTGTTGGAGGTCTAATATTCCTAAAGTAGTAGTCATTCGATCAAGTATTAATACTAGAGGAAGAATATAAAATTGCTAAACTCTAAAAATGCGAAATGCGTAATTGACGTTGGAAGTAATAAATAAAAATAGAGTCGAGTTTCATTAATAATCGGTTTGTGATACATAGCCGAATAAATAATCACTACATAACACCGAATCTCACGTTAAAATTCGGGGTCTCACATTCACCCTCCTTAAAAGAATTTGGTCCCCAAATTCTCTTGAACAATCGGATATTGATTCCTCCCCTGCCTTCTTCCATCTCCTACGCTAAATGTCTTCGTCTCGGTTGTGATTCCGCCATACAACTTTAACCATTGAATCTCTCTCGCATACGAACCGACGTACACTGGCCGTCAATGATTCGATTGGTTTCTGGTGTAGATAAATTTTCCATTAGAGGAGGAGCATCACGAGTGATGATGTGCTCGAGGATCCGGTTGATACCTTTTTAATCTCGATACATGGAATACATCGTGCATTCCCCAGCATCTTTTCTTAACTCAAGTCGGTAGGCTAACTTCCCGATCCTCTCGCAAAATCTTGTAAGGTCCAACATATTTCGGACTCAACTTGCCTCCTTTCTTTAGATTGATCAATCCTTTCCGTGGAGACATCGAGAATACTTCATCTCCGCTTCAAATTCCAAGTCCTTTCTCCTCTTGTCTGCGTAACTCTTTTGGCGCTCTGAGCCGTGCGGATCCGTTCCTTAATCAACTTGACCTTCTCCATGGCCTCCTGAACTAAGTCGACCTTTGGAATCGAGGCGACTTTCGTTTTCTCTTTTGGAGTCCATTGGTCATCAATCTCCCGGTGTAGTGGAGATCTACACTTTCGCCCGTACAAGGCTTCGTAGGGTGCCATCCCAATGTGGCCCGATAGCAATGTTATTATAGGCGAACTCGGCCAATGGTAAGTACGAATCCCAACTTCCTTGAAGTCCAACGTGCATGCTCGCAGATGTCTTCCAGGGTTTGAATTGTTCGCCGTGACCGCCATCGGTTTGTGGATGTCTTCTTTGTCTTTGAAACTTAGTGAGGTACCCAATTCCTCATGTATAGCATTTCGAACTGAGACAAATCTCGGGTCTGTCGACACTATATCGACCGGCACTCCATGCGGTCGAATGATCTCTGGATATAAATTTGCGCAAGTTTACGCGCAAGTCGCGTTTTCTTCATGGGTAGGAAGTGTGCGATTTCGTGAGTCGGTCTCACGACTACCCATATAAATCATCATCGCCTCGTCTAGTCCTTGGTAGATCCGTCACGAAGTCCATCGTTATGTGTTCCCATTTCCACTGGGAATTCTCAACGGTTGTAATAAACCGGATGGTCGTTGGTGTTCGGCTTTTACTCGTTGACAAGTCAAGCATCTCGCAACGAACTCGCTACCTGGTTCTTCATGTTTGCCCACCAAGAATGTTGTTTCAAGTCCTTATACATCTTGTTTCCTCCGGGATGTATAGTGTATTTCGAACGGTGTGCTTCGAGAGGATTCTGTTCCTAAGTTGCTCATCACTCGGTACACAAATTCTATTCCAAATCCGATGATCTCATCTTCCTGTCACGAGAATTCGATCTCTCTCCTTTGAGTATCTTCTCTTTTAGTTTTTGAAGTTGCACGTCAATCCCCTGTGTTACTTTGATCTCGTTCGAGATCGGGTTTAATCAAATATTAGCACATGAAATTCGAAAGTCACGGGTTCTCGTCGGATTCCAAGTGCTCAATTCTTCTAATGATCTCCACTCTCGAATCATTAGTCTAGCTAAACTCGCCTTTTCTGCTTAAGGCGTCGGCTACTACGTTAGCTTTCCCGGATGGTATTGAATATCAAAGTGATAATCTTCTATTAACTCCATCCATCTCCGTTGCCTCAAATTGAGTTCCTTCGAGAGAATAGATACTTTAGGCTCTTATGATCTGTGTAAACCATGAATGTTGCTCCATAGAGGTAGTGCCTCCATTTCTTTAACGCGAACACTATTGCCGCCAATTCCAAGTCATGCGTTGGGTAATTGGCTTCATACGGCTTGAGTTTTCGTGATGCGTAAGCAATGACCTTTCCTTCTTCGCATGAGTCACGCTCCTAGTCCTTCCTTTGATGCGTCACCAGACGACAAAGTTTTCTTTCCCTTTGGAAGGGCTAAGACTCGAGCCGTAGTAAGTCGTTTCTTGACTCTTGAAACTAGCCTCACACTTGTCATTCCACTCAAACTTGACTTGCTTCCGGGTTAGTCGAGTGAGTGGTCCTATATCTTGGAGAAATCTTGGATAAATCTTCGATAATATCCAAATAGTCCTAAGAAACTTCTAATCTCCGTTCTGCACTCGGGTTGTTTCCATTCAACCACCGCCTCAGACTTTCGAAGGATCTACTACGATCCCAATCTGGATACTATGTGTCCCAAGAATGCGACTTCACTAAGCCAAAATTCGCACTTGCTTTGAATTTGGCATACAAACAGTGCTCTCGTAGTGTCTCTAAAACAATTTTCGATGACGCTCATGCTCCTCTTTAGACTTGGAGTATACGAGTATGTCATCAATGAATATCACTACGAATTGATCCAAATAAGGTTGAAAGACTCGATGCATTAGATCCATAAACGCTGGTGATGCGTTTGTCGACCGAAAGGCATCACTACAAACTCGTAGTGTCCATATCCGTCCGAAATGCTGTTTTGGAAACGCCCTCTTCACGGATCTTTAATCGATAATATCCTTGTTGTAAATCAAACTTCGAGTACATCGTCGCTCCTTGAAGTTGATCAAACATTCGTCTATCCTCGGGAGGGGATATTTGTTCTTGATGGTCACGCCGTTAAGTCCGCAATAGTCTATACACGCCTTAATGTGCCATCTTTCTTTTTGACAAACAAGACGGTGGTGCTCCCCACGGAGACGTGCTCGGTCGGATAAATCCCACATCCATCGCTTTTGTAATTGAGTCTTCAACTCTTGCAACTCAACAGAGCCATTCTATACGGCGTTCCGCGATCGGGCGGTTCCCGGTAATACCTCGATGGTGAACTCAACTTCCCTATCCGGAGGGACAGTGGTGAGTTCTTGTGGAAATACATCCGTATTTTCCGATACTATAGGTACTTGATTAATTTGTGTCTCAACCTTAGGTTTGTTAATTACAAACGCCAAGTACCACTTGTGCCCCTCTAGTGATCGCTTTCCCGCTTTCATTGCTTTGAAATGATTGGGGCAATCTTAACCGTGCCCTTCCCGAAATTTCCACTTCGGCTTACTGTTTCACATAGTTTAATGGACTTGTGATGGCAGTCCATTTGTGCATGGTGTGCGCAGACAACCATTCATTCCCAATATAATGTCGTATTCGGATATAGGTAGCAAGATCAAATCAAGGAAAGTTTATCTCATCAATCTTAACTTCGCATGCATTATAGATAATATCTCATTATCGGCTTGCGCCCATAGGAGTGGACACTTCTAAACCTATAGGCATATGTTCCATGCATGCATGCAACTTGTGTACAAAATGTGGTGCGACAAATGAATGCGTTGATCCAGGGTCAAATAGTACTTTAGCGTAGTGGCTAGATATTAGAAGCGTACCTTCCACCACGCCTCGTTGCCTCCGAGGGCCTTATGTCCGGCTAGTGCAATGCTCGAACGGGCATCCTTGCCCGATTTCCTGGCCATTACCCGGCTTTGGCGCCGCTGACTTGTTTCGTGCGATCCTCGTCTTTCGGGCAATCCTTTAGCCGGTCTTTGTTACTACCACATAGCAAGCATTTCCCCATTTTGCGCCAACAATCATTGACAAGATGTCCCGTTTTTGGCAATGTGCACATATCGACCTGGTTTTTCTTGTATCGGTCCTTTTCCTTTGTCCGTCTTATTGATCGTCCTTCAAACTTATCAGCCGCTTAGATGGTTGTCCCACATACCTGCCCTTCTTGAGATCGTTTGATGGCCTACTCTGCTTGAATCTGGCCCAATACGGTTTAGTCCGACTCGACGCGGAGAGTCGCTTTACCATGGCCGAGTAAGTTGTCATTTCAACAATCGAGAAGTTTTTTTGAAGTTCCAACTTCACCCCGTGTGAACTTATATAATTTGTCCTCTTCTCAGATCGATTGTCCCCAGAGCATATTTGGACAATCGATGGAACTCGACTCGTATTGGGCCACGACATGTTCCCCTGTCTCAACTTATGGAATTCATCCCGGCGTGCCTCCTTCACGACTTGGGGTATGTATTGCTCATTGAATTCACCAGAAATTTTCCCATGTCCTATCTATTTGATCATGTTCCCACTTTCTCTCAACTCGCTCTCCACCAATCTCGAGCAAATGATTCTAGTCGAACACGGCGAGCGTAACCTTTTGTTCCCCGAGTATTGGAGAGCATTGAAGATATTCTCTATTTTCTCGATCCATTCTTCTCGCTTTCATGTCATCCGGTTCCCCTAAGAAAGTCGGGGTCGATCGTAGAAACCGCTCCAAGGTACGGTCATTCGTCTCTCGAGTAGGTTCATGGTTAGGGGCCGACGAGGCTCGCTTGTTGCCTCATAAAACCAATATCTGTTGCAAGGCTGTGCTATTGCAGTTAGGTTATCTCCTGTGATTGGCGGAGGAGGTGGTGGTAGTTCGGGGGAGGGTACCCATTCCCTGGGTACGTCCACATACCTACGGGGAACACGGCGGGGTCTCCCTCGTCCACGGTTTCCAGCCATGTATATGTAGTTTAGCTACAATTCAGAAAAGAATGATTTCAATAAGTACTTGCATATAACAAGTTATATCACAACAACAATACACAAGACATAGAATAAGTAGAAAAAGTATATTCATTGATGTGAAATTTGAATACACCCGAATGAGTTCATACAACAGGAATATAAAATCGAAGATAAACTAGAGTCAGGATACAACTTGATTAAGGTACAACTGAAAACAAAATACAACAGGATGGAATTAAGCATCGGCTAAAATCTAGCATATAAGTTATCTACTCGGTGAGGTCGCCGTCATCATCACTAGCGGCCTCGTCCATAATCGGATCTCGATCGGGCCGAGGTACTACCTCGGATTAGCCGATCGGCTAAATCGCCACTTTCGATCCCGGAGCATCATCGAGTGGGCGGCTTCAAGCGCCTCGGGCTCTTCATCTTCCATTGATCTCTCATCGGGATCCTCTTGGGATCTTCTTCAGATCCTCCTCGGGATCCTCTTCATTATCGGCCTCGAAGTCGGGCATGGGTTCCGCCTCGGGTGGTGGCAACGGTGGCGCATTAGCTGCTAAGCGCCCTCCAAAGCAAGATCCTCCTCGAGTTAAGGCATGTGTGAGGTCCTCTATCACCTGCATTTGTTTGATGATAGTATCTTGAGACGATCGATGGTGCCTCTCGACATGTATGCCTCCCTTTCCCACTTTCCGCGGCCTTCTTGGCGCGTTCCATCTTCGTGCGAGTAACTTCCAAGTGTTCCCGGATTGATCGGATTTGATCCTCGCGAGCACGGATGGTATCCTCGCGATCCTTAGCAAGGAGGGTAAGATTGTTCTTCTCCTCTTGGCTCTTTGCCGGGAGGTGTGTCGATTCTTGGTTGCGCGGCGTTTTTCCGCCAATTCTCGAGATAGCTCGGGTATTCCCGGTGCCAGTGGTTCGTGTATGCCCTGGAAGTAATCACGTTCGGCGCGGGCCTCCAATAATTCCCACCGGATAGGTGGCGTCGGCTCCATCCCGAACAAGCCAAACTAAGAAGGATCGGGGCGAAGTAAGAAAAGATAGGGAAGAACAAGGAAAGAATAACTAAGGAAAGTCAACAAAAGTCGCTAAGTCAAATCAAGTATGACTATGGATTCTCCAAGTATAAATTTTAGCTTAACCTAAACATCAATAATATGGTTCTATGCCATTTTTGAAATCGATTTCACAACTTAATTAGTCAAGTCACGGTACTACCCAACACAAAGGGGTCCTATCCGGGTCACCTTCGGTGTAAGTTTCCATCTTACTAGCCGAGCTCGATACCATAACTCATCACGCCCCAAACGCGACGCGACGACGATCAATCACTTAAACAAAATAACCCAATAGTCTAAACCCATGATACTAAACTTCAAGTGAAAAGAGTCCAATGCAAATGCGGAATTAAAATAAACCCAAGTACAAATTACATCTTAAGATCTCATGGAATCAATACAACCCAATAGATTATCCGAATTTAACTTACGGTCAAATAGAAACAAAATGAAGAAATCCAACAACAATAAAAGTAAAAGGAGTGTCACTCCACATCAACGGAAGGAATTCAATCATGGTAGGTTCGACGTCTTCAACGTATTCTTCATCTAAAGGTTAGAAAACGGAGGAGTGAGTGAGACGAGAAATCTCGGTGGATGGGGTGATCGTGTGCAAGTGTGGCAATATATATAGTTAATGCGAGAAAACGGTTGTATGAAAACGCGTGAGGTATGATGCATGTTTTCATACATAACCCATAAAAGATCGTGATAAATATATATTAAGTAATATATTTATATAGTTTGAGAAATAGTTCGTGGTCACACAGCACGATGATTCAAGCGGACGGGAGGATTGCGTCTTGATCAAGTGTAGCGCCAATCCCATGCAAGACAATTAGTGGTTGCGTCTTGAAGTGTAGCGCCAACCCATGCATTACAAGTAGCGGTTGCGTCTTCAAGTGTATCGCCAACCAAACGTTATGTTCAACTCCGGAATCGTGTGGATCGCACAACGATTCCTTCGTTCTTCCTTGTAACTCCCGTTCATGATGGTCCAAGACCACCTTATTGCTCCATAGGCAAAGACAAAATCCACGTTGGAGCTAGCAAGGCTCGGATTCGTCATAATCATGATTATACCTCAAGTACTACGACCCGCTTCCGACAACTCCGTCCCTCGCCATGGGGATTAGGGCGATGGGGCCGAAGAGTGGAATAGCGGCCGAGCTGCCCCATCCCCGACGTATCCACTCCGATCGTGAGCTCGACACACCAAGTTGACTCAAGCAAGAAATTAAATACACGTTCGGTAGTCAACCAGGCAATGAGTATATTGATTCGGGAAGCAGTTCATGAAAAGTTTTCAAACATTTGCGTAAGGTAATTATGGCGTTGGTGGAGTTATTTGGATGAAGATGATTATCGGGAGGATAAGCAATCTTCGATATCTTGAAAGATTAGGTGAAACATAAGTCCGTTATAGATTCAAATCGCAACACGAGGAAGTCGCCCGATCGGGGTTTTAATCGGTCAAGACGATCCGATAAGTCAAGTAGTTTTTGAGAAAATAAAATATTTTAATTAATAATTAAAGTCAGAGGGTCCAGGGCTGTTTTAGTAAATGAAAAATAATTTAAGTTAGGTCCTTGATAAAAAGAAAAATTTACAATTAGCCCCGTTTTGTAAAAACCAATACTTTTGGGGTTAAAAATTGAATAAATAAATATCCCGACCTTGAAAAATTATGAGGTCAGTTCCTAAAATCTCTAATTTTTTCAGAGATTCAGGTTTTTAAAGTTTTGAGGTCGAGTTTTTATAAAATTCTCACATTGGCCCCAAATTTGTTAAAATTGTCATTTCGGCCTTAAGTTTAAAATAATCGAAACTCACAAACCGGGAGGGATTTTAATGTGATTCCAGTTGGAAAATGTCACTAAGGTTAGTGGGATATTGGAACAAAAACAGTTTTAAAACGTCATAAGTATAGGTCCCTTAACTTTTGAAAATCTCATTTTTGTCCCATTTTGAAATAATTGCCTTTAAGGCTTTTAGGGGTCCAATTGTTATGAAATTTGAACCTTGGGTCCAAAATATAATTATGTTATAGGTAAATTAGTATTTCCAGGTGCATGGGCTGCATAAGTCCTGGAAATTTCATTTGGGTCCTCAAGTTAAATCTTTTACAATTTGGTCCCTCAAGTTTTATAAAATTACTTTCCAAGCTCTAAACACTTGGATTTTTAGAATACACTTAAAATATGTTATTTCCAGTCCCTTAAGAGTTAAAATTTCAAGTTTTAAATTAGGGTCTGGTACATTTTCGAAATTTGCAAATTAGCCCTTAAACTTCTCAAATTTTACAATCTAGTCCTTGGGCTTTTAAGGGTTGATTTTATTTATCTAAAAACTCTTAAAACTTTATTAAAATGTCAAAACATAATTTTTGAACCTGAGTACAGTCCCAAAAATCGAAAATTACAGAGGGGTCCCTTAAATTTTATTTTTTTGCAATTAAGTCCACCAACTTTCCATTTTTGCATTTTAAGTCCAAAAATTGAAATTTAATCAATTATGCTCGACTTGTACAGGTTATAAATCATTCAAAACATAGATTTCAAGAGTCATACACATACATATCCTTCTCATACAAAATTTCATCAAGTATAACAATAAAATGTGCATGTATGCCCTATTTTTCGATAAATCACATTTTTTAGCAACACTTGAGAATTTTTCCAACTTGATACAAGAAAATAGCATGCAATACATAATATATATCTCAAGTGCTCAATAACAAAATACTACATGCATATTTTCAATTTAAAACACCTAGAAGTTGAAAGAATTTTTCCACCCACCTCGTAGTAGTTTCTCGGGTTGATCTAAAATGTGGTCTTTTTCCTTGAATCAACTTCTTGACTAAAACTCTTGAAGATCAGCCCCTAAATGGTATCCAAACCATATTTTGGTGTTAAAATTAAAGTCTCAAGTCTAAAGAAAATATACTAGTACCAAATGGTTACTACTCACATTAATATCTTCAAGTAGTCTCAAAAATGGAAATTTTCCTTCAAGCCTCTAACCTCCACTTGAGATGATGTAGGTCAGCCCCTAAACTCCAAAAATTTATATTCTTGAGTCAAAATTAATTCTTCATGTTGTCAAGAGAAAAATACTAAAACCATAATTTTCTCACCTTAATAATATGTAATCTTGAATTTCCTCTTCAAGCTTGTAGTCAAATCTAGGTCTCTAATTCTTCAAGAATTTTCTCTAGGAGTACCTCAACAAGAAGGATTCAACATCATTAAATGGTGAAGGTATAAGGTTGAGGATTGGAGAAGAAAAATAGAGTTGGGAGAAATGAAGATATTCTTACCTTATGCTTGAAGAATTTGATCCTTTAGAGAGGAAAATGGAAGCAAGTCTTGTGTTTTTATGATAATTATGAAATGAATAATATTGGTAGATAAAGAAAAAAATAACAAAAATGATTGATTCCCTAAGACAAGGAGCCAAAAGTTGGAGGGAATAATAATCATGGTGTTGGTATTTTTATTTATTAGAATTTGGTGGAAAGAAAAGTTTGTCCATCCTTTAAGCATGTGACCAAAAGTTGAGAAAAAAAAAATATATATATATATATGTAAATATATATATATATATACATATATAATTGTAGGTCTTGAAAAGAATATGAAACAACCTCCCCATTTATGGTAATTTTCAAATTTTTAAAAATATAAAAAAATATTTTTTTTTTTAAAAAAAAATTGATTGGGAAATTGGTTGGGATGAATTATAGAATAAGATGAAATATTAGGATAAGGATTGGAATGTACTCCTAAATTGTTGGAGGTCTAATATTCCTAAAGTAGTAGTCATTCGATCAAGTATTAATACTAGAGGAAGAATATAAAATTGCTAAACTCTAAAAATGCGAAATGCGTAATTGACGTTGGAAGTAATAAATAAAAATAGAGTCGAGTTTCATTAATAATTGGTTTGCGATACATAGCCGAATAAATAATCACTACATAACACCGAATCTCACGTTAAAATTCGGGGTCTCACAATATCCACACGATACGTGTAACAACTAATTATCTATTTAAAAAATATTTTATAGTCTAGCTAGTCACTAGACGTTTATATATCTATAATACAAAATAAAAGATATTTTACACTATTTAATGTACAATACTTCCTCCGTCCCAAATATATAATCCACTATTCCTTTTTAAGATATTCCAAATATATAGTCTGCTTTTTATATTTAATAGTACTTTTCTATTATTTTACTATTATAACCCTATTTAATATATATTTTAGAATTTACACTATTTACTAAATAAGGCTAAATCAAGTAAATATTTAACATATTTGCAGTTTTAAATATTTTTCTTAATCTATGTAAAAAATCAAACTGGACTATATATTCGGGACGGAGTGCGTAACTTCTATTGCCAAACTCATTAATTATATCCTCAATTAATGCATTCCATCAATTAACATCACGTATATACTTTAGTCCTTATGGATATGATATTATATACTGCATATAATCCATATAATGTAATAAAATTACAATTAAAGGTCTTTAATTTGTACTATTTATAGATGTAGCTCATACATACAATCTATATAAATCATCATTCACTACTGAAATTCCATCACATATCCGTTTTTGCAAATTACCAAATGGCTCCAATTATTACAAAATGGATAATATTGCTATCTATCCTCTCTATTTTTATGAAATTCATTCATGGTCAACAACAAGTTCCTTGTTTATTTTTTTATGGAGACTCACAATTTGATAATGGCAATAACAATTTGCTAATCACATTAGCCAAGGCTAATTATCTGCCTTATGGGATTGATTATCCGGAAGTTCAACGTGGCAGATTTTGCAATGGACAAATCATACCCGATTTCCTTGGTTATTTTCTTTTTTCATATTTCCCTTTTAAATATTTATACTCCACCAATCAAAAATCTAGACATAATTAATTAATTTCTAGTAAATTTGTTTCTTTATTTTCGTATTTGATAGGATATTAATTAGTAAATGATTACTAACTAATCCCTGATTAATTTGTGCAGCTCAATTCTTAGGTTTTGATAATCCAATCCCACCCTTTGTAACTGCAAGAGGCTCTGATATTTTAAAAGGTGTAAATTATGCATCAGGAGCAGCAGGAATCCTCGACGAGTCTGGGATACTACAGGTAATTAATTTACGGGATAATTACAAAAACTCAGATTTTTTGTTCAAAATCGGGTCAACACCCATTTCTCAAGACCAAATTTCCAACAAGATATATGTCTAGCTCTGCCCCTGACAATTACCCTTTAAAAGTTAAGACAAAATCAAACTTGAGGGAACTTTTTGTAATTTTGAAACATTTCTATATTTTTCTTTTTTTGCAATTAGCCCAAACATCAATTGTCTTTTTCTTTCTTCTAATGATCCCTAATTATAATTAGGGATAATTACAAAAAGCCCCCTAAGGTTTGGGCTAATTACAAAAAAACCTAGAGGTTTTTGAAAATTACAAAAAAAATCTCTTGAGGTTTGATTGTGTCTTAAATTTATGGAGATAAACGTAATATTTCGATAAACGTAAGGGGAGCTTTTGAAATATTTTTTGCAAATGAAAAGGAAAAATGTAAGAAAGATCTAACATAAAGAGTTTTTTTGTAATTTTCGAAAATCTCTGTTTTTTTTTTTATAATCAGCCCGAACCTCAGGGGTGTTTTTGTAATTATCCCTTATAATTAAGCATGGAATATTACTACTCTATAATTTACAATTAATTAACGTGAATATATCTCTTTTCAACAAGGGTGATATAACAAAATTTAATGATTTTATAAATGATATTTTATTAAATATTATTGATGGCTTGCATTAATTAATTTTGTTGTAGGGTGATCGTTTCACCATGAACAGACAGCTGTTAAATCATCGAATAACAATTGGTCGTATTGGGGTTTTACTCAGAAATAATCAAACTACAGTTGATGATTATCTGAACCAGTGTTTGTACGTGGTTAATATGGGCAGTAACGATTACCTTAACAACTATTTTCTGCCAGTACTATCCCCAGCACGTCTTTTATACACACCTGACAGGTTTGCAGAAATTTTGGTTCAGAAATTCTCTCAACAACTAAGGGTTAGTATTTTATATATGTTTTTTATTATTCAAATATATTTTTCTTTTGATATTGCAAAATCTTATTGTATCATCTATTATTTTATATATATTGATTATCCTGGTAAATTGCAATCTTAGTCCTGCAGAAATCACGAATTGCTAATTAAAAGGCTCCGTAACATGCAAAAAATTCTCGATTCCAGTTCTTTGAAATTTGCTAAATATATTCATGTGTCTATATTTACGGCCACATTTATTGATGTGAAAACCTATTTCGCTTATGCAGACATCCTCCATATGAGTTTTCCCTCCCTAGGTTTTTGTCCTAAACAACGTGTAGGATGCGTACATAAGTAAAAGTGGCTTCAAATCAGAGGATTTGACTAGAAATATGGACACGTGAATTTTTATGTTAGATTTTCCACCTTTTAGTGACCAAAGAACTGATATCGGGAGTTTTTTTTTTAAAAATACAGGACTTTTTTTACAAATCATGGTTATTGCGGTATTATTATTGTCAACCCACCTATAATTGTAGGACCAAAATTACAATTTACCGTTGATTATCTTTCACGTATTATAAAAACTTGTACTTTAATTAAGCATTCAAGTTTATATTCCTTGTTTGACTTTTAGAAACAATTTAAAACTTTTACAAACAATTAAAAACTTTTAGAACTAATTTCATCAAACACTCTTAAATTTTTATAAACCACTTCTAATATTCTAATGTTATTCGCAAACACCATCAATTAACCAATAACAGACCCGGGCCCCACTGACCCCAAACAAAATTCTAATTTTTCTAACTAGATACAAATTTACATTTAAAAATTTATTTACGAGAATATTTTATATTTAGCCCCCTAAATTATTCATAAATGTGGTATATAAATGCAGCGTCACCATCGGCAACAAAACAAAATAATTTCCCCCCAATTGTAGTTCCGCCCCCTCCCCCTATAAAATCCTACCACTATTCGTAACTACTTCTAGTTTCTTCCATAATAAACCACTTCTTCTAAAAACATAAATTTTTGTAAATACTCGGGAAGATCATAACCGCTTTCTTTTTGGCACTTTCTAGACCTTGTACAACTCCGGAGCAAGAAAAGTAGCAGTTTTTGGGGTTGGTTTACTAGGTTGCCTTCCTCAAGAGTTGGCTAATTTTCCTACAAATGGATCAGCATGTGTCGATTTCATCAATAATGCTGCCCAATTATTCAATAACAGGCTCATTCCACTCATCGACGACCTCAATAACAATCTACCTGATGCCCAGTTTATCTATGTAAACATCACCAGCATTTCATTAGGAGATCCTTCAGCCATTGGTACGTTAACATACACTCCAAGATTACAAATTGGTTTCGAATTTTTTTTAATGGTTAATTAACCCTCAATTTTGATTCAGTCTCAAATTTAAGGGGATAAATGAAATATTTCTAGAAGTATCAGGGGCATTTTTGAGATGTCTTTTGCATATAAAGGGGGAAGTGTAAGCGAAATCAAACATCAAGTGTTTTTGCGATTTTTTAAAAGCTATGTTTTCTTTTGTAATTAGTGTGAACCTCTGGGGTTGTATTGTAATTTTCCCTATTTTTAATGGATAGTTTCAAAAACTACTGCCGAGGTTGGATTAATTGATTCCGTCTTATATTTTATTATCCCAATTCCGTTAGTTGATTTGATGAAATTTATTGGCGTAATTAAATATTTTACAATTACATTCCTTACCCCAATACCGTTAGTTGATCTGACGAAATTTACTGGTGTAATTAAATATTTTACAATTACAATTACATCCCTCAAGTTTTCTAAAGATTACAATTAATCCCAATTCTCCGTTTGGTTTTGTGTAATATTTAGAAAAATTGAGGATATAAATATAAAATATTTAATAAAGTCGTCAAATTCTGTGAGTTCATTTAAGAGTTATAGTAGACAAAATCAAACCTTAATTTACCAAAAGATCAAGAGTAGTTATTGTAATTTATCCCTTTTTCAATAGTCTGCACCATTGAACTTACAAAATAGTACTTTATATCCTATTTTGTTTTATCATTACATGCCACGTGCACATTGAAAAAATCATTAATACACACAACGTAGTGTAACGATAAAATGGAATACGAGATGGAATATTATAGTACTGCAACAAAACATTAGAATTGAAAACTAGCACATTAAGTACATAATTGCTAAATAAACGAGTGATTAATTATTATTAATTTTAAATATATTAACTTAGTATATTTTCATGTTAATTAATTTAATTCAGGTGTTCGAGTTACCAATGTTCCATGCTGCGTCGTACGGAGAACAACGGGACTATGTGCTCCAAATCAGGTCCCATGTAGTAATAGAAATGAGTACACTTTTTGGGATAATTTTCATCCTACCCAGATTTTGAATCGTGCTACGGCTTCAAGAGCATACACTGCCACTTTGCCATCCGATGCCTATCCATTTGATATTCGAACTCTCGTACAGCAGTAAAAGTTTTTATAAATTAGCACCAAATTAAATGCAAATTACACTTATCAGTTAATTTTGCATGTCTGTGTTGCTGCATGTGTTTCTTAAATAAGACAGTTTTTTGGTTTCATAAATTTGAATAACTACTTATGTATGTGTCTTTCTTCATGTGTTTGAAAAAGCAATTAATGAAACTTGTTATGACTTGTGAACATATATATGGTGTGTTTTATTGTGGGGATCTTGAATTTGCAGGTTGAATCCCTTATTTCAATTAATGGCTTAAATTACAGGGGATTAGCAATCTCGGTCCAATAAATTTTTTAGGTAGCAATTTTAGTCCCATAAGATTTTGATTCTGTGCAATTTTGATTCCGTAAATTTTAATTTGTGCAAAATTTTAGTTTTACAAGTTCTAATTTCGTGCGATTTTGGTCATAAGTAGGTGTTTCATGGATGGTTAAGTTATCAGGACCTGAATTGTTATTTTGCTAAAGAGTGAATTGTCAAGGTCCGAAACTGTTACATTAAGAAATTAAAGTTACTGAACTAAGATTATCAACCTAAGAGTTATAAGACTAAAATTGCAATTAAGCCTAAAGGCAACCTTGAACAGACTAAACAACATATTTGTGAACCCACAACCAGAAATCAGAATAACTATCTATCTGCGAATCATAAGTACGATAAAACAATTCGTAAACACTTGTCATTGTTAAAAGATGGACATTTGCGAATTATTTAGCCACCTACACATGCAATGTGAGGCCGTTTACTAGGTCGTCAAGTTTCATACAGGCATACAACAAGTATGCATTTTACAGTCGTCAAGAACACGACATTAATAGATGTAACACAGCAAAAGTATATTAAACAAGTTTTGTTTTAACATACATCAAACATGTTAGAACATGAACTTACTCGGACAGCATAATGGGAATTTATGATCATCATGAAATTAAGCATGACGATCCATTTGCGGAAACTTCAATTGTTGCATAAAATGGAACCGCAGCATTGGCACTTCATTTACATCAGCTATTGAGAAAGTTAAAATTCATTAAACATTAGCTTGACAATGTCGATAAAGTCGTATGTACCTATATATTTAGGGATAATTACAAAAACATTTGGTCTAATTACACCAACAAAAAAAAACCCCAGAGATTTTTGAAAATTACGAAATCCCCTTGAAATTTGATTTGTCTTACGTTTTTGCCTTCCATTAATCAAGGGGGTAGCCAGACCGCATGGTTAGCCCTAGCCCAAATTTTCCCCTTAGCTCAACATTTTTTTCCTCTTATAAAATATATATAATCTTTTTTTTTTATTTTCTTTCCATAAAAAAAACAGGACAAAAAAATTTTTGGGGTGGGGGGGGGGGGGGGCGTAGCATAAATAAAAACATTTCGAAAATCCCCTGCCATTTATAGAAATATTATAAATTTCAAAATCCCTCTGGTTCTTTTGTAGTTAGGCCAAACCTGATGGGTGTTTTTGTAATTATCCCATATATTTATACATATGACATATATAATATATGTCTTAGAGAAGGATTATCCTCATTAATTAATTCTAAAGTGGGATTAAATCTTACACTAACTGAAAAGGCGTTTGGTCTTGCCTAGGGTAATCATCATTTGGGTTTTGCAGCCCGTTGACTTGAAAATAGTTTCGAGCATCAAAATGCTGAGGTTGACCAAGCTCAAAGTCAGAACTGCCAGGCATCAAATTCATGTGCTGCTGGACTCTCTCAGTTTCAGCTATCTACACAGTTATATACATCTAACATCATAAAACTGTGAGGGTGTATTTGGATGGGGGATTTGGAAGGAGGGATTTGAAATCCTTAGCTAAATCCACACCCATGTTTGACATATAAATCTAAATCAATGGATTTCAAATCTCTAGTTAAGTTTTAGTTCATTTTTAAAGAATTTCAAATCCCTCCCAAAACCTATTCATTTGAAATCCATTCTTTTTTTTTTTCCTTTATGCTCACTTGCATATTCACACACATTTACAAACATTTACACACACTACACACATTACACACTGCATACATTTACACACACACACATACACATTTACACACACTGCACACATTTACACACACATTATAATTATTTACAAAATAATAAGATTATACCTTTTATTTTTATTTATTAAATATCAATTAAGAAAATAAATAGATCTTCTAATTTTATTTTTTTAATCAAAACTTACGATGGATTTGAAATCCTTACACAATTTCACATCATCCAAACAAGAGGTGGATTTCAAATCCAATGACTTTGAAATCCATTCATTTGAAATTCCTTGGAATTTCAAATTCCTCCATTCAAATGGGCCCTGAGGGAAAGTATATGTTAAAACTACCCCATAGGTTTAGCTTAATTACAAAATAGCCCAGTCATATTTCAAATTACAAATACCTCCTCTTGAGCCTCTTGTGAGTGCAGTTTTGTAAGCTAAAAACAAATGTCAAAGGGATATTTCTATAAGGCTTAATTGCAATTTTGGTCCTGCGAGTATAAGTGGTTGAAATATTTGGTCCTGTAAGTATCTTGTGTAGCAATTTTGGTCCTTTAAATTCAAAGGAATGTCATATTTGGTCCTGTAAGTATGCTATGTAGCAATTAAGGTCTCGTAAATTTTTATTTTTGTGCAATTTGGGTCTTATAAGTTTTATTTTTGTGCTATTTTGGTCCCAAATTGGTAAGTCATATTTCATCTTTTGAGGACCAAAATTGTTGCATAGCATACTTAGTGGTCCAAATATGCCAATTTTTAATGTATACGGGACTAAAATTGCTACACATAAATAATTACAAGACGAAGTATGTCACCTCCTTATATTTATAGGACCAAAAGTGCAATTAAGGCTTTCTATAATTTTAAAAGATAACAGTTTTTTGTAATTAGACTAAATCTTAGGGGCTTTGTAATTAATCCTATATATGTACACACGCTTACCTTTGCTCGAAGGAACTGATTATTGTGATGTAAATCAATCTCCTGCTGCCAATTATTATTTTACATGACCAAGAAAACATAATCAGATAATTGAAAATTTAAATAGAATGCTTAAAAGAACAATACTCTTATCTGGGATGCTATAGCACCAACCATTTTCCTGACAATAATTTCTAACCTTAAAAAACTAGGGAAACATTCGACAATTTAAAGAATTAAAATTCGAAAAAAACAAGGAATAATGGCAGATCAACATGCCTGTCAATTTTGCTGAAATTAACAATTGGGCATAAAGTATTTTGGCTGGCTTTGAACCAGATAATAAATAATTTCAAAAGAGGTTAAATTGCATATTCAATTCAGTCCACTATGTAGGTATACACTGAGCAGTTCCGCCCACTAATTTAGGGGTTACAAAATAAAACACTAACTTCTAATTTGTTGCACATTGAGTTCAATCTTTGTTTGCAATTATGAATGCTACCAAATTTTGGGTATTTCAACAGATCCATGTGGAAATAAAAAATAATTCGATATGTCAATATCATTAAAAATGGTTGAATGGATTGAAATCCTCAAAATTTTGCAGCAATTCTAGTTGATTTCGCAATTGTCACGTATTTTGTCATGCCCCTAAATTAGTGGATGGAAATGCAACTAGCTATAAATTAGTGGACTAATTATGCATTTTAGCCTTTCAAAAGATCATATTTTTAACTAAATATGTCTTTTATTTACATGCTAAAAGTGAAATTATATATATCAAATTACACTATGAGTTAATGATAAATTACTTACCCTCTTTTGCATGTACTCAATTTCAGCAAATAGCAACTCATTCTGATCAGAGATATAAATAAGTTGCGTTAATAAGCAGGAGTACTGTGCTGACAAGATTAAAATAGCATCAAATTATTTTAGGGATAATTACAAAACCCCCTCTAATATTTGGGCTAATTACGAAAAAAAATCAGAGATGTTTTAAGATTATAAAATATCCCATTAGGTTCACTACAAAAAAATAGTAATTTAGCGACACATATTTAGCGGCGGTTCACTAAAACCGCCGCTACCTAATTGTATAACAGCGGTTAGGAAAACCGCTGCGGATTAAACGAATAAATTTAATTTGGAAAATTATAGCGACTTAATTGCGCGGCGGTTTCAGTAAAACCGCAGGGAAATTCATATAAAATTACACTTATTAATTATTGGTTATTCTTAGAAAAGGTTTTTTCTAATTTCAGTGTGGAATTAAAAAAGGACATTAAAAAAAGGGTTTACAATCGTTGCTCTTCCTTCTCTCGCACAACCCCGCCTACCTCCGCCCTCGAGTCACCACCCGCCTGCCTCCGTCGGCGACTCAATCGCACCCGACTGCCTCCGCCGGCGACTCAATCGCAAGAGCAGCCTACTCGTCACTTTCATTTCTAACGTACTTGACGATCTTGCCCCTACCATTGGTACAGTTTCTTTTGTTTCTCATTTTGTTTGTGAAATTTGAGTTCTATTTTTGATTCTGAAGTTGGACTGGATGTTTGAGCTTTAATTTTGTGTGGAGTTATGATCTCGAGCTTCTAATTTTCGGTTGTCGGTTTGCATATTGATGTTTCGAAACGCTTAAAGTAGAAATTATTTGTCGGATTTATTGGAGAAACGTATTCGATAGCTGATTCGAATTTAATTGTGATGTTGCTCTTTGGCATTGTTCCTTTTCGTTTCAATTTAAGTAGAAACAAGAGTTCTCATTTTTGTTTCATACTTATTATAGATGGTAAGTTGTTGGTTCTTTTTGATAGATTGAGATTATATTTGCTGCTGTTGAGTTGTTTGTTAGATTTGAATCGGCATTATTTTTGTTTATTTTGCTCATATGGTACAAAATCAAGAGAGCTAGCCAGAGTTCTAATTTGTTGGCTTATTGAATCTCCTGTTAAGTAGCTAAGACATCTGATTATAACTATTTCCGATGAGCTTTATCCAGAGTTTCGAGGACAAGCTGTAAGCTGAGAGTCATGAGAGATGTTTCTGAACTCTGTAGTGCCCATTAAATTGCCAGTACTTTTCTTATTTTTCTCTTGGATTTTAGTATTTCTGTTTTTCTATTTCCTATGTACCAATACTACGATGATGAGTTTGTTGCCTGGATTCTGATGGTGAGTATTAATAGATCAAAAACACCCCTGAAGTTTGGGTTAATTACAAAAAAACCTAGACATGTGAATTTTTATTTTTTTATTTTTTTTTCTTATTGTGTTCTGTTGTTCATTTTGCAGGTTACATGGTATAGGGCATGGATTAAGAGGAGTGATGAGAGCAAGCAATTTTTAAGTGCTAATCTTGTAAGTTTTATTATGTTTGCCAATTGCAAAAATTTTGGTTGGATTATATTTAGACTCTGTTTTCTTGACACAATTTTATGCCAATAATTTTATGTGAGGGGGCTACAGAGAAAGAAACTGAAAGGGTAACTTAGTTCCTAGCCGTTGATTCTTTATAGAGGTTGTTATTCTGCCTTTTCACATAATATCTGGCTGTGGCGATTGTTTTTGTGATATTTGATGTTCTCAGGATTTTATATATGCATGTTTTTCTCTCTAATTCGGAAATGCACCTTCAACAAGTGTTACTTATTATTGGCTCGTTCATCATGGAATTTTTGTTTGTCACATCGCAGGCTGGTTAAGCTGCCCTGCATTTGGACAGGAAATAGGGTGTTTGATACCTTCAAAAGTTCCTTTAGATAAATCATTCAATGATTACATTCCTCCTGGTAGAAGATACTCATTTAGGCAGGTGATGCATCAACAACGAGTTTTAGGAAGAAAGGTGAGTAAATTTATTGCTACTTGTCGATATTAATGTTCTTATGCAATCTTTTGGTAGTTAGCACAACTTTTATCAAAGGGGGATACCATTAAGGATTGGTTTGTTTACTGATTTTCCTTTGACTGGGAAACTATTTAATGATATGCTGTCGTAGAACGTGCATTTGGTTATGATATGAGATGTGATGATTGTTAATGCTACTACAAGACTAGATAACTGAAGTTCTTGGTCATATGGAAGTGGGTGTGGAATAAAAGTGAGTTCATAAGCCATTTGACCACATTCAAGGACATGTCGTGGCTTAAATATGAACATAGATGGTCCCTGATGCTTGTTTTTCATACCTCTTGACCAGTAGTAGTTAATGCCTATCCATATTTGCTTTCTTTGGAAGTCCTTGCAGGCTAAGACATTCAGGGGATCATGTTATTTTTTTACAAATTGCACATTTTGATGAGGGAAAAGTCCCTGAACAATTTGCTATTTGGCTAAACCGAACACATGAAGTGGTATGTTCTTATGCATATTAAATTTATTTTTCTGTATTACACAAAAGATATATATTCTTTTCATCGGTAGTTGTTGGTCAACAAGGAACTCGATTGAGAGTACAAGATGCTGTAAAGTTAGCCGAGTCATTTGCATTCCATCATGAAAGCTCCACTATGTGGTCTGATGTAGATTCTGATCAAATTTCCAGCTTGTAAACACGAGTTCTTTTGAACCTAGTAGGAAAAAGAAGGATAAGGACAAATCAATTTGCATGCAAAACCTGTATGTTGATCAGTTGATCTTTATTTTCCTTTTTTTTGGTTGGAAAATTCCATTGCTGTTTATTGAACTGTGTATATTGATACTAGTTGTAGTTACTTTTATGCTAGTTGATTAAAGATCCATTCATTTCATATTTACGGTTGAGTTATTACAGAAAATAATGTGATGCTATGGTAGATGTAACAGTTCTATGTTTACTTTTGATTTCACTGTGTTCTTGACAATTGTCTTTTTATTTTGATTTCCATGTAAGAATTTCTGATTTTATTTTGCTAATTGGCTCTAGTTACAACTTTTGCATTGAGTACAAGTTATTAGGTATAATATCAATAATATGGTTTCAATTGTAGGCACCAACAGATGAAGGGAGCGGACATGAGCCTTCACGGAGGAACACAAGACACTATTCATCCTCTAGTCATGATGTAAATGGGGATTCTCATTCGTCATGTTGCATCTATTGCTATTGTATTAAGAACATATACTTTTTTAGATGGTTTTTGATAACTTCATTCGAAGGTTTGTAATGATTTTAACGAAATGCTCGACCTTTATGATGTTGAATAGTTTGACTTTTCTATAGTTGAATGATATTATGCCTCTGATATTAAAGTTCACAAAAATATGAAATTTATGACATAAATTTAGCTCTTGTTAAAAAATGGGGCAGAAATGTTATTAAAGCATATATTATTTTCAATTAACAACGGTTATAATCGCCCTAAAAAACAATTTAAAAATTATTTTATTTTCGTGGCGGTTTCAAACTGCTGTGAAGTTTAAATTAGTGGCGGTTTTGAACCGTTGCCAAAAAACCAAAAAGAATTTTTTGTAAAAATAATTTTTATATTTGCAGCGGTTTGAACCGCTGCTAACAATTTAAAAATTATTTTATTTTCGTGGCGGTTTTAAACTGCTGCGAAATTTAAATTAGTGGCGGTTTTGAACCGCTGCCAAAAAACCGTCGTTAAATACACAATTTCCAGCGTTTCTGAAAAACCGCCACAAATTCTCTCGCGACACGTGTATGGACATCGGTTTTGAAACTGCTGTTAAACGCTTCCTTGGCGGTTTGAAACCGCCGCTATATTTAAAAAAAACCGCTGTTAATTAACTGTTTTTTTGTAGTGGTTTGATTATGTCTTAAATATTTTAGTGGGTAACCGAAATATTTTTATAAATGTCAGGAGGGATTTCAAAATAATTTTTGCTTATGAAGTCGGAATTTGTCAGAGTTTTCAAAAACATTAGTGGGTAATCAAATTTTAAGGTGTTTTTTTTGCGATTTTAATAAACCTATGGATTTTTTTAATTATTATTTTTTAATTATCCCATTATTTATATCAAACTAGTGTGCACCTTCTTGGCCCGGATTCTGCTTATTCCTCTTTCGACCCTTGTCTCCAGATTTTTTAGGTCTTTGAGTTGTAAAGCCCCTAAACACTCACCAAGCATGTTCCTAAATTAAAAAAAATAATAGGGAAAATATCATAACAGAGAAATTGGACCAATTAAGTACATTCATGTGAATAGTATAAATAAAGGGTACCTGTTTTGATTCTGCAAATTACTGATATGAGCACGCAATTTTGATGCTTCTTGCTGGTAGTACTGAAATATTGTTGAAAAAAGTTAGAATTTTTGCTATTTTTGTGACAATTAATTTGAAAAATCAACCCGATATATAAATTAATCAAATGATCACGCGCAGGTAGTATCAAGAAGCTAGTTAACCATATTCTAACACGGGAAAGCTATCTTAAACCTTGGTTTATTCTCTGTGCCAAATAAGCAAAAACTACCTCTAGATTTGGAGTAATAACAAAAAGAACTAAAGAACTTGAGGTTTGATTCAGTGTTACAGTTTTATCCCAACTGTAACCTAACGGAATTTGCTTACTTCATCAAATATTTTGCAACTACGCCGCTAAACTTTCTAAATATAACTGAATTTGGTGGATGGGATTTCTATAAAAAAAATTAGGAAAATAAGATTTTTAGTCCTGTAAGTTGGACTTTTTTGAGATTTAGTCCTCTATATTGTCACATTCATGTTTTAGTCCTTTAACTTTCAAATTTATAGATATCCAATCATTTAACTTTCAAACTTTTCTAGATATTCAGTCATTTAACTTAGCAACTTTACTTTTGGTCCTATAACTTAACAAATTTTAGAAATTTAGTCCTATAACTTAGCAATAGTTAAATTTAACTAATTTATTAAAAGCATAGTACTCATACTTCACATTTTTTATAGGACCAAAAGTAAAATAATTAAAGTTCAATTTTGAAAACTAATTAAATTATAAAAGCAATTAAAAATTAAGTTAATTAGATTAATAAAAAAATTTAATAAATAGAGATTTCTAAAACAATTAACGAATTTTAGGAAAATTAAAATAATTACATCAAATTAGTAAATTACGAATAATTTGTCATATTTATTTAATTAACATTTGATGAAGATAATTATCTCCAAGAAATGGATGTGGACTAATGTACAAGATTCATTTATATCATAAGGTTTAAAAAATTAATGCTTGAAATATTTTTAAAAAATTAATTAAATTTAAAAATGATTAATTATTTTTAAAAAAAAATTAACTATTAATTAAAATTATTCAATCTTAAAAAAATTAATTAAGAAATAACCTTTTAATGAATTAATTAAATTTAACTATTGTTAAGTTATATGACTAAATTCCCCTAAAAAAATTTATATGACCAAATTTCTGAAATATGTTAAGTTATAGGATTAAAAGTAAATTTGCTAAGTTAAATGATTGAGTGCATGTTTGAGAGCACTCATGCAAAAGTCCATTTAGTAAATGGATTTCTTAATAAATGACTTTTCAAAAAGTCTCCAATTGTAACTTCTCTGGAATGGACTTTTTGGAGGAGTGGTTTAACAAAATTCCATTCTAAATTAATCACCAAACATCAAATATTTTTGGAATAGACTTTTAAATCCAAAAGTCCATCTCAAAAGTGTTCGCAAACAAAATGTCTAGAAATTTGAAAGTTAAAGGACTAAAACATGAAGGTAACAACTTAAAGGACTAATTATAAAAAATGTCCAATTTACAGGACTAAAAATCATATTTTTCCGAATGACTACCAAAACCAAATGAAGAAATATATGCAGCTAGGGCTAACTAGTATATACAAATAAATTAAGTTTGAATTTGGATGAGAGGATTTGACGAGAGGGGTTTGAGGGAAAGATTTCAAATGATCATTATGGATTTGAAATTTACCATAAAGATTCCAAAAATAGTGTAAAATAGAATATAAGGATTTTGAATCAATTATAGAATGATCTTGTCCAAATAAGCTTAATGAACTTGTTATTATAGATTTAAAATTGTTTGAATCCATCAATCTAAATCTAAGTGTAGCCTAAAAGAATAAATGATAGGCCTGGACATAATCAAATGTAAGTTGAAGTAAATCACATCAGATTGAAAAGTTCAAAAAAAAAAAAGTTTGAATCACCTGAGTATTAGCTTCAGATATAGAGCCATTATTTGTTGAATCTGAGGAAGCTTTCTTGTACCTCTCAATGGTTGCTTTGACACTGTACATTAGCATTAATTGTAATTTCAGAAATCTACAATATCCATCCTAATATGAAACAAAAAAAAAAAAAAAGACTAAGCGGTTAAAATCAATAATGTGACACTATTTCCAGCCTTAGTTGCAAGCACTTAGCTTATACTTCAGCAAAAAATATCATTTTTATTTTCTTTCTCCATTCACTTTCTTCTAAGATACTTTAAACACTTGGTCCAAAATTAGTCTTGTAACTATAGGGGCCTAACAATTTTTGTCCTATAAATATTATAGATAGAAATTTTGGTCCCGTAAAATTTTGATATTGTGCAAATTTGATCCTATACGTTTTAATTTGTGCAATTTCGGTCCGACAAGTTTTTGATTTGGTGCGGTTTTGGTCCCAATTAGTTGATAAGTACTTCATTTGTTCCAAGTCCTTTAGCCAAAATACCCGAAATATCCAAAATATGTATGACCGTTAAAAATTAGAGGATTGAAATTGCTAGTTTTATTAAAGGGGAGAATCGTCAAGGATCAAAACTGCCACATCAAGAAGTGACATGGCTAGAATTGCTAGTCCCTAAAAATTATAGGACTCAAATTGCAATTAAGCCGAGTAAAAAAATTATTTTTTTGTCATAAACTAGATGAAATTCACTACATATTAACATCATTATATTCTATACTTTTTCATAATTATAAATGTTATTTTTTAGCATTATGAATACAACATATAACACTAAAAAGGAAATTCTAATACTATACACTAGCCAAACAAAATTTCCAAAAAGATTTACATTTACAATAAATTTTATTTATCCTAAAACACAAACCAAAAAAAAAAATTTATCAGTTCCAAAAATCCAATAGGCAAAAGCATGAACAAAAAAGTGATTGAAAGGTGGGTGATTCTTTAGGTCAGATTTATTCTGTCAACTCAAAATGTCAAAGTGACATATTCTAATTTAGTAAAACGAAATGAACCCAACTGAGGCAACTCCCTCATTTCTCAGTCTTCTGCTACCTTAATTTCGTCGAGCCACTGATTGGCTGCGCTTGCCTAGCTGGCACTGAACCTAGCAATATGATTGGCCCATAGTTCTAGGACATAACTTGTAAATCCTCCTAATATACCATGGTTAATTCTCATTAACCACTATTTTGAACCCTAGACAAGTTATTCCAGGATACACTGGTGATATGAGAGCAGATTTCTTGTAAGATGGTTGTACCGTGCGACGGATTGCACTTTTAATGTAAAAAATAATACTTTTAGTGCAAAAAATGATACATTATCTGAATACACTGAATTTTAGTATATTCAGACAAAGAATTATTTTTTACACTAAAATTATTTTACCCAAGTTTTAGTGCAACCGTCTTACCCAAGTTTTTGTCACACTATAACGTTAAACAAGGGAAAATAATTTCTTTGGTAATAAGCCTTGAACTATTTTGAAATATATTCCTCTAAATAGTCACATTTAAGTTTTAGTCCAATATCTTTTAAAAATTTGGATATTTTGTTTTGTTTTGACTGAAATTGTGTAATTTTATTGGAGATTGCTGACTATGACCAATCAGATGCAAATAAGAGAGGATTTTTTTCATGATTTAGCACAAAAATTACCACCAAAACACTAAAATCCTTATTTTGTGTGTCAATTTTGGGTGATTTGACGTCTCAGTTTTTGTGTAGAATCATCAAAATTCCTAAAAAAAATTAAACACATTAGCATCCATCGGTTCTAGTTAGCAATTACGGTAAAATTGCACAATTTCGGTTAAAATTAGACTAAATATCCAAATTTTAAAAATATGAAACTAAAATTTAACGTGGGCGATTTAGAGGACTAAATCTCTAAGTAGTCCAAGTTAAAGACTATTTTCCACCGTTAATTAATATTAAGATGAAAATTGTGAGTACTTCAGAAGATCAGAACCGTCAATTTTAATCTGGACTTTTCATTGGTTTGCCACTCGCTCTCACTTCTGTTTATTTCCTCTTTTAGTTTCAACAGTTTCAGAAGCTTTGTGAAAGCCTCAAACTCAGTTAACACAATGAGAATGGGGTCTGTCTTTTTCCGATTTCCAGAGAAAATTTAATTTCTGAGCTAATTTTAAACATAAATTGGTATCATCACATATTACTTCTTTTTTGTCAGAAGTCAAGAACAAGAAAAATATCGTGTATGACGTTCGAAAGATTCTTTAACACTCAGAAAAATCTATAAATAAAATAAGATTTTCATTGCCAAATTTAGATTTAAATTAGTACAATATACACCAAAAAAAAAAAAAGTTATTATTTATTGGGTCTGGATTGGTTAAATTAGCTAGATCTGTACATAGCAACAAAGATCCATCATTTTTGAAACAGCATACGTAAAACCCACAATCAGAAATTCTAATTTGAAGAAAGATTAAGTGTAGTAAACCCTAATTAGGGTAAATTTCCATTGGAAAAACAATTTTAATAAATTTGAAGCTTGTAAAAATGTAAGAAATTGAAAACCCTGATTTTTATTTTTTTCCATCTAGTCAACCCTAATAAACATCAAGTCAAAAAAGAGATGAAAAAAAAGCCCTAATAAGGTTGTAATTTGGCCTTTGGTATCTTTCTTGAATAGTCCTTTTTTCTTTTTTCTTTACCTAAGTGATGCTAAAACTGATTTGCAATTAAACAAGTTCAAAAAACATGAATGAATGGACAAATGAAAACTTGACAGCTTGGTAAGACCCAAATAGCCTTACAGATGAGAGAGAAATTAAAGAGATATATGAAGAAATTACAACTTGACAGAAAATATGAAACCGATCTCACAGTTCATTTCTCCATAATTTCCCAAAAACATTTGACTAAGTCTGTTGTTGTGAGACCGTCTCACATATTGAAATTCATAAGACGGATTCAACCCATTTTACAAATCAAAGAAAGTGAGATTCAAATTCAAATAGGTCCGTGAGACAGTCTTATATAAATTTTTGTCAAAACATTTACGACAGATCTGTGCATTTATCAAAACATGGACTAAAATGGGAACATAAAATTAAAAAACCCATAAAACACACTGACAAAACTGGAAAAAATAGAAAGAATTGAAAAATCTGTGTCAAGAAAAACTTAAAATCTTCACTGCACAAAGCTCAAAATCCTCCACAATATTACCAAAAACATATCAAACCGAAACTATTTAACACGACAAAACAAAATCACAACAGAAATTTTCCTCAAAAAAAAAAAAAAATCACAACAGAAATACCCAGATCCCTCAAAAAAAGTTAAAAAATAATTAATTAATATTTTTTTTCTAGATAAATAAATAAATGATACATACCTGTTGTTGGCATACTCATAGAGACGGCCTCTGGTAGAGAAGACAATCAAAGCCACCTCAGCATCACAAAGCACAGATAACTCATACGCTTTTTTAAGCAACCCATTGCGACGTTTACAGAAAGTGACCTGACGATTAGTCGTGTTTTCGATCCGCTTTATCTCTATTTTTCCCCTTCCGTTTTTCCTTGATTGATCACTAGTTCGGAAATGATCCATTAATTTCTGCTAAAAAACACACAGAAATTAACATTACTATTAGTACAAAAATTTTGGCAGCCTTTGAGAGTTGTTTAATATCATAAAAATCATGTGAAAGCATCACAAAATTCATAACTAAACAATAATTGTTTGAAAATGTTTATGTAAAATGTTTGAAAATGGATTTGTATGTAGTTTCAGTACTAACCTGCTATGGTAATAAGGGAGAGATGAAGGAATTGAAGCTCAAATTTCTGAGGTATGCTTTTATTCACAAATCTGAAAAGGAGAAGGTAGAAATTATGGAATGAGCTGTGAAATATATAAAGTTAAGGAATTTTTTTTTTACCTTTTTTTATTTATTTCATAATAATCACGAAGTTAAAAATCTGCTATATATATGTGTACTTTATGGGTTTACTTGTATCTTGTAATAAATCTATGAAATGCATGCGTATTAATTTGTATTTCAATTTTGGTGGTTTGTACAGAAGGAGAGCAGAACACAATAAATGGAAGAATGAATCACACAAATTTCGCAAAAACTTATATGAGACGGTGAAAGTCCGTGAGACCGTGATACTTTTAGTGTAAAAGTGATACTTGTTCAATACACTTAAATTAGTGTATTTACTTCGAGTATTATTATTACACTAAAAGTATCACTTGTTACACAAAAAATATCATCGTCCCACGGTCTCACAAGAGACCTGCTGCTCAAATTTAGCCTTCCTTGGCCATTCGATTTTTTAATTAAAAAAAATTAAAATTAAATTCTTACCTTTTTTGGGGTCATATACCGCATTTTTTTTCCTTCGTGTTTTATATTAATTTTATCCATTCATAAAGGATGCACTCAATCTGTGGCCCTCTACTATCTCGCCCCTAAAGCTTTATGGACGAGGTGAATCGCGGGATACTTGAGCTGGCTTAGACTGAGTCATCACAAAAGAAATTCTCCTCCAACCTGTTATCAGGCGGATTTGAATCCTCACACTGCGGGTGCCAACGAAACGAACATCACATCTCCTTTGCACCGTTGAACTATGCTCGGGGCATTAATTTTATCCATTCATGAGAACATTGTGGGTGGAGAGAGAGAGAGGGGTTGGAGAGCCCTAAGGAAAAAGAGTGGTAGAGTAGAAAAAGACCTCTCTGAAGCTGAAAGTGATATTTCATGAGATGATGGAACCTTAGACTAGGTTGCCCTCAAGTTTCACTTTTTATTGTCTATGAAAAATAGGAGTATAACACATAAATGGACCTCTTAATTATTTCCTATAAAAACACACGCACTTAGACTACATAATTATTTAATTTCCTTGTAATTAGAACAAATATTGCATCTTTTAATATATTCCTTCCATTTGGTTTTGGGAGTTATTAATTACTTTATTTGCGAAAAAATAATATCAAATATATTTTAGTACATCATGTGAATGTATACACATTAACAATATCAATTTATACACGTAAACTTCAATTAATATATTGAAATACGAGATGAAACACGTTCAGAAATAAGAAATCTCGTGTGATCAAAGGGAAACATGATTGAAAAGGGGCTATGCCAAAAGAGAAGCCACTGCCATGTGACATCCAGTCATAACTATTGAAAGTTGAAGTTTATCAATGGTAACTTTTGACATGACAAGCAGTAATTTTTACTTTTATTTGTGTAAATGATATATATGTAGGAGTGATAATCCTTCATGACTAGATTTTCTCTCAAGTTTTGCTCTTTAATATTTACTCGACTAAATTAAAAATTTAAAAACGAACATGACTAACACTACAAAAAAACAAGGGAATTCCAACGAAAAAAATTTGTTGGTATTTGGCCAATATTCATTAGAATTATTGATTCCAACAGAAATTCCAATGGAAGAGCACCATTGGTATAATGGTCGTTGGAATGACAAAATTCCAATGAAAATTCCTATGGAAAAAATATTCCAACAGTACCTAATGGGTTTGCTTATCGTTGGACTTTCTGTTGGAATTTTACAACGGTATGTTGTAGTATTGGAATTTCCATTGGAATTTTAAAAATTCCAACATTTTTTTATTCCGTTGGAATTATTTCATTGGAATTTGATTATTTTCTTGTAGTGTAATTATTTTGAGTCTCCTAAGTTACAGGACTAATTTGACAATTTTTCGTATGTTTTTCCATGCGTTCTTCATGTGAGAGTGAAAATCACTCAGTTTCGTCTAGGGGTGGCAATTCGGGTCATCGGGCCGGGTTCGTGTTTGGTTCAGGTTAATTCTGATTATGCTTAAGACACATAAAAAAATAACTATGATTTAGATAAATTGGTAACATCGTGTCAAATTCGTGTCAGCTGTGTTCGTGTTTGGGTTTCTAGTGTTTGGGCTCAAGTTTCTCTCAATAACTTCAGTTCGGGTTCATGTCGGGTTTTCGTGTCATTATGACAGGGGTTGCGACCCCTTCACTTTCGTCTTTATATTTCGATTTCATTTATAATTGAACAATTGCTTGAGCCTTCTGAGTTTTGATCTGAGTTGACCTAGCAACTGGATTGGTGATATCCTCTTCTCATTATCCTGGAAATTGTCTTGCTATTTAGAACCAATTTTCTTGAAAGATAGGTCATTCTTTTATACCGAACATAGGCCATGCTTGGCATTGCTATGACAACTCAATGTGTGCTACGTACATAAGTATATTTGCAATAGTATATATTGTCAAACTTTCTTCTATCTAGATCAAATTTAAGATTACCATTGAATATTTTTGTACAAATTAATAGAGAAATTCACTATAAGAAGAAATCAATTTACCTACAGAAAATTATGTAGGTAAATATTAAAATAATTATAAAGTGTAGATAAAAATTATTGTAGGTAATACCATCGTATCTAAAATTGTTAGTAAGTACCTACAGTGTTTCTGTCGGTAAATTTAAAAACTGTCGCTGATATGTCGGTATAATTTGGGAGAAATTAATTTTTTTTTTATGTTGTCGGTATTCTGTAGGTAATTGTAAAATTTTGTGACAAAATCATTTTTGTCGGCAAATTATGTTGGTAAACTAGAATTTTCTTGTAGTGAAATTCAATGTAATATATATGATTATGTAACATTTTTTGGGTTGGATTTTATCCTCATAATTATTCAAGGTTCATATGTATGCATGATACATTTCTATTTTATCATTAGCACAACGTCTATTCCTTTAATTTGTTAACATCGCGATTTATGTTGTTGGAAAAAATACCGTAAAGCTTTTTCAAATCAAAATGATGCTTAAGACCATACAAATTAATAATTATTACTTATTTTTACAATAGTGATTAATTTTCAGACTCTTAAAACTATATAAACAAGCATTATTGGATTAAAATTGTTTAAAATTTGCAATTCTAAAGAGAAACTTTATTGTTCTTTTTTAGCAAGTAAATAAAAAATTAAAATCAGAATGTATATCTAGAAAGCTGTTAGTTGTCAGCTGTTCCAAACTACCAAAACCAATATTTTTGTAGATGAAATAATTGCTCATGAATCAATACATCATCTATAAGAAGAAATCCAGAACATTGAAATTTTCTAATTAAGTGATACCTAAATTTAGTACTTTAAGTTTTCCACATCGAACCGATCACCCAGGATCCTCTAATACTAATAGGTAGTTTTTACCTGCTATAGCAGGTCGCAGGACTAAATGTCTGGAAAAAAACTCTTTTCAAAATCGAAAAAAGTGAGAACCAAATCTCCAAATTGGTCCACTTAGAGGACTAAAAAAACAATTTTGTCATAATCTCTTCATCCAAGTTACCAATTTTCCAAGATCCTAATATTGGGGCTTGGGCAATGAACCTTTTTCGTTGAAGGAAAATAAGTAGTCTTAGTGATTCTCCTACCAACACTTTTTCGGTCGAATCTGTAGCATAGGGTTTTTCTAGTGTAGTTCACCTACCTGACATGTGGTTTGCAGGCTATTGCATCGAACCCCGTGGTTTACCAAATGCACATTCAAAGAGTAGCGGTTGCGGATTTCCGGTGACAAAAAAAGGTAAACATAAAAATAAGTAGGTTTAAAATAATAGAAGGGAAAATGATTTCATAGATCATGAATAGTGTAATGCCCATTTTACTTTTATGTTAGATTTTGGTGAATGCACTTTATGAAGATACCCCAAGGCAGTTGCCATTGGAGGAAGTTGGCAGGGTAGAGAAGTGAAACAAAGATTGAGAAAAGGGTTTGCAGTTAATGGAGGAACTTCCATAGGTCACAACTCCTTATTGGCCACAACAATAAAATCTTCTTAGTATCTAGTGTGAGGACCACAGTAACAAACTTTTTTTTGGGGGGTTAATTGAAAATGTACCATATGGTTTTGAGTAACTACAAAAAAACCCAGCTAAGTTTCCAAATTACAAAAAGTATCTCTGAGGTTCAAGGGTGGAGGGAGGGGGCCACTCCCCCCCTCCCCCATTTTTTAAAAATAATTACAACTGAATTTTTAATTTTTTCTTGAATTATAATTTATATGATTTTCGCGTATCAGTCCACCCCGTTTTCGTGTATCGATCCATTCCATTTTTATTCATGACTCCGTTTTTTCTAAGGTTTGAGTGACTGCAGTAAAATCAATGGACCTTACAAGATTTTGCAAAGGATCGGAAAGTTGGCCTACCGACTAGAGCTACCGGCACAGTATGCAAGAATGCATGATGTATTTCATGTATCGAGATTGAAAAAGTATCAACCAGATCCTGAGCACATCATCACTCGTGATGCTCCTCCTCTAATGGAAAATTTATCTTACACCGAGGAACGAATCAGAATCATTGACCAAAGAATCGTCGATTCGCGTAGAGAGATTCAATGGTTAAAGTTGTATGGCGGAACCACAACCGAGACGAAGACGCAACATGGGATATGGAAGAAGACATGAGGAATCAATACCCAGAACTATTCTGAAGAGAATTTGGGGACCAAATTCTTTTAAGGAGGGGAGAATGTGGAGCCCTCGATTTTTATTCGAACATGTACTTGTCTCACGTATCGTCTTTGTACAATTTAACTATTCTACCGCGTCGCTTTGATGGGTAAATATTAATGATAAATAAATTTTGTATTTAAATTCTTTTATTTATTACTTGTGATCGTAATCAATTATTAATTTTATTTCACATTTTTGATCACTTGGTTGATCATCATTATTATTACTTGTGTATTTATTAGTCACCTTATAATTTTAAGAGACCATTTATTTTAGGGATTTATAATTTATAGAATTAAGAATTCGATTTAGATTAAGGGATCATGAGACTTATAAGTGATCAAGGAAATCACTAATTATTTTGGAGATTGATATTTATTCATCTATTATCATCAATTTTGGGACAAAAAAAATATATGTGGAATTACCAAAATACCCTTATGGGGACGACATTGGTGTATTTTTTGGTGTAGAAATATCTCCCAATTCTTGTACATGTACACCTTGTGTATTCATCTTGTGTATTTTTACACCATTAATTCAAACCTACATCTTAAATTAATCACACTATTTCAATCATCCAATTGGTCAAACAAGACCAATTTAAAAATCCCCCCTAAGATTAGCATTTTGGCTAATTGTCCCTAATAAAGTTGCCTAAATATTAGTTTCTTCCCTAATTCCCTCAATTATTACTCTAACTTATCATTTAATCAAAACAAAACAAAATTTTTATTCTTCCCATTTCATTTCACCAACACCAAATTTCTTCTAAGTCTTGTAATTCCTCTTACCTCTCTCTAAAAATCCTCCTACATCTCTCTACCTATTCTTCATCTTCTTCACTAACACTTAACCAAAACTTCAAGAATTCATCTCCCATTTTCTTCAAAAATTCGAACCATATACACTACACAAGGTAAGAAATTTTCTTCTTCAATCTATTCTTATACCTTCTAGCTCACCTCTTTCACCTTCTAATTTAAGTTTGATTTTTGAATTTGAGGTATACCTAGAAGACCTTTGAAGAAGTTAAGAGACTAGTCATCTTGAAGAAAAATTGTGAAGAAGTTGGACTATAAGGTAAGAAATGGAATTTTTAGTACACTTTCTTCTTCTCTTCTATTTTCCAAATTTTGACACTCCATTTTCATTTTTGGAGTTTTAGGGGCTGACCTTGGTGGTTGACATTAAGGGTGACCAAAACCTTATACTTGGAAGCCATTACTAGTCACATTTTACTCACTACACAAGGTAAAGTGTAGTATTTCCAATTTTCTCACCATCTTCTTCTTTTCCCTAAATTTTTAACCACATTCTTATAACTCCTATATTTTTTGATATTCCTTGACTTAGGGGCTGACCTAAGTCACTCCTTCATCGAGAGAGATTTATCCCATTTTCACCAACAAACCGATCTTTAAGGTGGGTGGAAAAATCCTTTCAACTTCTAGGTGTTTTAAATTGAAAATATGGATGTAGTATTTTGTTATTGAGCACTTGAGATATATATTATGTATTGCATGCTATTTTTTTGTATCAAGTTGGAAAATTCTCAAGTATTGCTCAAAAATGCGATTTATCGAAAAATAGGGCATACATACACACTTTATTGTTATACTTGATGAAATTTTGTATGAGAAGGATATGTATGTGTATGACTCTTGAAATCTATGTTTTGAATGATTTGTAACCTGGACAAGTCGGGCATAATTGATTAAATTTCAACTTTTGGACATAAAATGCAAAAATGGAAAGTTGGTGGACTTAATTGCAAGAAAATAAAACTTAAGGGACCCCTCTATAATTTTCAATTTTTGGGACTGAACTCAGGTTCAAAAATTATGTTTTGACATTTTAATAAAGTTTTAAGAGTTTTTAGATAAATAAAATCAACCCTTAAAAGCCCAAGGACTAGATTCTAAAATTTGAGAAGTTTAAGGGCTATTTTGCAAATTTCGAAACTGTACCAGACCCTAATTTTAAAATTTGAAATTTTAACTCTTAAGGAACTGGAAATAACATATTTTAAGTGTATTCCAAAAATCCAAGTGTTTAGAGCTTGGAAAGTAATTTTATAAAAATTGAGGGACCAAATTGTAAAAGATTAAACTTGAGGATCAAAATACAATTTCCAGTAATTATGCATTCCATGCACCTGTAAATACTAATTTAACTATAATATAATTATATCTTGGACCCAAAGTTCAAATTTCATAACAATTGGATCCCTAAAAGCCTTAAAGGCAATTATTTTAAAATGGGACAAAAATGAAATTTTCAAAAGTTAAAAGGAACTAAACTTATTTCTTTTTAAAACTGCTTTTGTCCCAATATCCCACTAACCATAGTGATATTTTCCAACTGGAATCACATTAAAAGCCCTTCCGGTTTGTGAGTTCCAATTATTTTAAACTTAGAGTCCGAAATGGCAATTTTAACAAATTTGGGGCCAATATGAGAATTTTATAAAAACTCGACTTCAAAACTTCAAAACCCTGAATCTCTGAACAATTTGGAGAATTTAGGAACTGACCTCATAATTTTTCAAGGTCGGGATATTTATTTATTCAATTTTTAAACCCAAAAGTATTGGTTTTTACAAAACGGGGCTAAATTGTAAATTTTCTTTTTATCAAGGACCTAACTCAAATTATTTTCCTTTTACTAAAACAGCCATGGACCCTCTGATTTCAATTCTTAATTAAATATTTTATTTTCTCAAAAACCCATTGACTTATCGGATCGCCTTGACCGATTAATACCCGATCGCGGGGCGACTTCATTGTCTTGCAATTTGAATCTATAATGGGACTTATGTTCCACCTTATCTTTCAAGATATCGAAGATTGCTTATCCTCCCGATAATCATCTTCATACAAATAACTCCACCAATTTTTTGAGATTTTTCTGTTTTGGATTTTATCAGAAGCTGTACGATTATGGTGCGAGAAAGATCGCCGTGTCTGCGCTTGGTAAATTAGGCTGTCTTCCTCAGGAAATGGCCACCTACGGCCCCTCCGACGCCTCGTCCTGCGTGGAAACCAGTAACGACGTCGTCCAGATCTTCAATGAATTTCTCGAGCTTCTTGTGAAAGATCTGAATAATCAGCTCGCCGATGCGAAATTTGTGCTCACGGGAGACAACTCAAACGCTGCTTCATTAGGTAATTACTACGATATTATGTATAAATTGTGTTGGTACTTGGTATGGGAATGTGAAAGCAGATCTGATGATTGGGTGTATTTCGATTTCAGGTAATATTAGGGTTTTGACCGATCCGTGTTGTAAAGTGTCGAACGACGTCGTAGGAGGTGGGCACTGTCTGCCGGGGACTGTTCCGTGCAGCAACAGAGATGAGTATATGTTCTGGGATGGATTTCATCCGACGGAGGCTGCTAATTTGATCTCTGCACAAACTGCGTACAAACATATGTCGCCATTGTATGGTGATAATCCTGTTGCTGCTTGGTGATTCATAATTTGATATGATTATGAAGAAGTACTTTTGTGTGAGGAAGAAATAAATCGGGCTATTTCGATTGTGAGATATTTGTCTCTGATTGATTTTTTCTGTTTTTTCTTTCTTTTTGGTTGGGGTGGGATTTTGCAGTGTAATAAATGGTTAATATAAGCAAAGTTAAGCCCAATATAAACCTGTTTAAAAGAAAAACACCAACAGGTTGAAAGCCCGTTAATGTTTATCCGGCCTGCTATTTTATTAATGTAATTTGCACTATGGGCCTTCCCCTTGAACGAAAGCCCATTAAGTTAAACTGCTCCAGTCTCGAGAAAACATACAAAAGAAAGCCCAGTGCTCCAGTAATATTCCCCTACCCCATCATCTTAAGAGCTCAATCAAATCCTCAAGTCAATCCTAAGTCACTCTTTCCTCAAAAAAAAAAAAAAAAGAAAATCCAAAGCCACTCATTTAGGAAGGTTTTGATAAAAATTACGACAATTAAATAAATATATCTAGTTTTATTTTAATTGTCCATTCTCATTCACGAATATAAAATTACAATTTTAAAATTATTTTCCATTCAAGACACATTGTCCCCAAAAATTTACATCCAAAACAAGTACTAACATTGTGGGAGATCTCTCCTGTCCAAGGAAATTCTTGATAAAGATAAAGATAATTGATCGCCAACTAGGGTTGCAGTATGTTCCAAGGGTTTCTTTTATTATATTTATACGGAATATTAAAATTCAAGGGGTACTCTTTCTAGAAAAATTTCAACTATTAAGAGATTTTGCGAATTAATTTGGATATATACATGTCACACTACTGTATTATTTATCGAGTATTTAGATGGTCATAACTATTCTATGGGGATTGATCTTTACCTAGTGGGTAGTCTTGCTTCAACTCCTCAGTAATTGTCTTGTTCACCACTATGACATATTCATGTATATATATTTTTTGAAAAAAATTTTAAAATGGGACAAATGTCACAATCCTATGAGAATTGAAAAAAAAAGTGAATGTATTTGAACCCTTTATTAAAACTTATATTTATATCGAACTAAATGAGTTTAAATACATTAATTATACCTCATCAATAAGACATCAATACCTTTTGATTCAACTTTAACTCTTGAAAGTGCACTTTGATTTATAATTAATTTGGTCACGTTTTTCATCACTTAAATTGGTACTTGTTAGGCTTTTGGAATTTGGAGTCTATAAATTTGAAAGGTTTGGCAAGTAGCAAGTGAACAGCATAATCTATGCCTCAACAGGAACTCTAGGGTTTTTCATTTTCAAAGGGAATTTATTTGAGATGTGATTTTTAAGTTTGTCCTATAGATTGGCCAAATACCTATAAAAGATATATACTGCTCATAACCCAATTCTTTATTAGAATATAGAGAAAAACTTGTGTGAGACAGTCGCGCTGTGTGACGAAAAAAATTGTAATATTTTTAAGTGTAAAAAATAATATTTTTAGAGTAAAAACTAATACTTTGTCTGAACATATTCTTTTTTATTGTTCGGACAATGTATTAGTTTTTACTCTAAGGCCTCGTTTGGTTGGGCATTATGTGAGTGATATCACTCACTTTGTTATTATTTCCACTCCATTGTGTTGTTTGGTTGAATTGGCCAAAGCCCTGAAAATAGGGTCGGCCCGGTAATTTATCCCTCTCAATAAGTTAATAGCTATCCCACCCCCTAGGTGGGATGAGCAATACATCCTTTTATCATCCATCCTCAAATTACCCACATACCCCTCATTTTTACAACTGTCCATATCTCCTGTCTGTTTGTGCACGTTTCATCACTTCTCTGTGAACAAAACATTACCTCTTACCCTAGCCCCATTTTTCAGAAGGAAGAACACATTGCCCTCGACATAGAATCGGTGTGCGACGCGGTTTGGCAACACTCGTCTGATTTTATTTTTTAGCCTTCGTTTTTGCACTCCATTTATGTTATTTCATCCCCACTGCCTGATTCTGTTTTCTTTTTCCGCACTGTGTTTACGAACAACAAACAAAGGTCACCTGTTGATTGTGTCGACTCCGAACGAGGTTAGAGTATTTGTAATCGTTTTTTTGGTATATTTTGAGAACCATTTCAATGTATTTGAATGTTTTTATGCCTTGTATGTAATCTTTTTTTTTTTTTTTTTGTATTTTCATTGCACTGATTCTAAATAATGGATGTTTTAAAGCTAGGGCATTTTTGCTGATTCTGAATATTTTGTGTTTTAAAGCTAGAGCATTTGTATTGATTTTTGGGTGTGTTTTGGTAGGGCATTTCTAAGGATTCTTAATCCTGGTTGTTTCATGTAAATCTATAATTTTACTGTTTGAAATGATTTATTACAAATTTTCAGCTTCATATTCTGATATCAGAAATCGGAATGAAGTATATTGTGTTCGTCAAAATGCTTATAATTTTCATGTATTCTATTACAGCTGCAATCTAGAACGATGTCTGAAATATCGAGAAGAAGAGCAGAGATCTTTCTTCTAATTGAAGAAATAATGTTAGACAGTGTTTTTATAGTTAACATGTTTGCAAGTATAATTCGTAAGCGTGCTCAAAGGCGACTAATACACCGTAAACAAGGAATAAAATATAAGATGGCTGATAGGATACCCAAACAAATTGAGCATTTAGATGACTTGATTTTACATAATGACACTGATTGTCTAGATAATTTGAGGATGACAAGAGGTGCCTTTGCTAAACTTTGCTACTTATTAAAGCATGTGTGTGGCCTTAGAGACTCTAGATATGTGTCAATTAATGAGAAAGCCGCATTATTTCTTTCTGTGTTGGCACACCATAAGAAAAATCGTATTGTGCGATTTGATTTCAAGAGATTCGGACAAACGATAAGTAGACACTTCCATGATGTATTGAATGCTATTTTGAGGCTTCACAATTTACTTCTTGTAAATCCTGAACCAGTTGATGACAACTGCACAAATCCTAGATGGAGTTCGTTCAAGGTAAATGTTTTTTAACTTAATGAACATATATTGTGTTGGCTGTCAGTATAATGTAACTTAATCTATTACCTATATAGGGTTGTCTAGGTGCATTAGATGGTACATACATCAAAGTGAAAGTTTCCGATACAGATAAGGCAAGATATAGAACAAGAAAAGGAGACATTGCAGTAAATTGCCTTGGGGTGTGTGACACAAATATGAATTTTATTTACTTGCTAACTGGTTGGGAAGGTTCTGCGGCTGATTGTAGAGTTTTGCGTGATGCAATTCATAGGCCTAATGGTTTAAAAATCCCACAAGGTATTATTTCACGTATTAAAATTACGTAAAATCTTTCTCTTAAATTTGCAAGTCATCAATAAATATTCTCCTATAATTGATGCATGCTTTTAAAATTCATCAAATGTGTGTACAGGTAAATTTTATCTTTGTGACAACGGTTATACCAACGGTCAAGGATTCCTCACTCCATATAAAGGGGTTAGGTATCATCTCGACGAATGGGGTGAAGGAAATTCAATTCCGCAAAATCCGAAAGAGTACTTTAATATGACACACTCAAAAGCTCGCAATGTGATTGAAAGAGCTTTCGGTCTTTTGAAAAAGTGATGGGCTATACTACAGAGTCAATCATTTTACGATATTAAAGTCCAAAACCGGATTATAATGGCGTGTGTACTTCTACATAACTTCATACGATTAGAGTTGCATGTTGATCCCATTGAAGAGTTGTCGAGTGATGATGATGAAGATGACCATGAAGATAATGAAAACGTGGACTTCATTGACACTGTAGAGCCATCACAATTTTGGACAAACTGGAGAGACAACTTAGCACAATCTATGTTTAATGAATGGAGAGGTGTAGGATAGTCTACAATTGATTAGTGTGATGGAATAGTGATGTAACTCACTTTAAATTCTGATGTATGTTTACTGTTGTAATTGTTATTGATTTAATGGATGCTTTTTGTGAACATGTGATGGAATTTGTTGGTTATTTAATCTGTCAATGAGCTAGATGGTGGATAACTTAAATGGTTTACTGGTTTACCGATTTTTCGTTTGCTTTGTTAGTAAGCCCAGTCTATGTTTAATGGTCTACTTAGGTTTAATTTTTTTACTTTTTCATGCTGCATATATTGGTAGTAGTTTATCATTTGGAGCAGAATATAGTCACATATGGTCGATACTACATTATAATTTGTTTTTTTTTATCCAGTTATTGCTAGAATTTAAACTCTTCCATTTAATTGCGTTTTTTGATGATTTTTATGGATGTGTCAAGTGGCAATCTCACAAAACCAGTGCGAAAGAGGAATGACAAGGGTAGAAGGAGTTGGAGCAGGCGGGAAGAAGAGGCTTTGGTTGCATCTCTGAAAGAAGTCATTGCAAATGGCTGGAAATCCGAAAATGGGTTCAAAATTGGCTACCTTCAAGCTTTGGAGCAAGAAATGCAAAAGATAATACCTGGGACAGATTTGAAAGGGATTCCGCACATCAACTCGAAGATACACGTGTGGAAGAAGGATTATGGCAGTCTGGTCACTATGTTATCACGTAGCGGAATAGGGTGGAATGTCACCACTAACATGATCGAGGCACCAGATGATGCATGGGCTGAATATGTAAAGGTAATGTGCAGTAGTGTTGATAATGTTTGTATAATGAAGTCCATTAATTAATATGTTCCCTAAATCCAATTGTAGGTAGACGCAAATGCTCGTTTAATGAGGAACAAATCTTGGCCATTTTATAACGATTGGGTTATGATATTTGGGAAAGATCGAGCTACGGGGGAACACGCAGAAGACTTCACCGATGCATTGAACCATGTTCTTAATGGACAGTCTACACCACAAGATGACTACCACGTCAATTTAGAAAACTCCGGATAATCGTGAGTATGAAACAGAGACCAATTCCAATTGTCAAGCCGAAAGCACTCCTCAGATGTCTGCATCGGGGAAGAAGGGTGCGGGAGGTAAAATGAAGTCAACTGATGGTGTTGATCCTTTGTATGAAATCATGAAGACCTTCTGTCAAAGCACGGAAGCAAGGTTGGGTGACATAGCCAAAAGAATTGGCTATGAATATGACATATCATTTGCAAGGAAGGAGGTCTTTGGGGTAGTTGGAAATATGCAAGGATTAAGTCTGCGCGATAAGCTGCTGGTTTCGAAGCTGCTTGTCAAGAATACGGAAGACTTAGAATTATTTTTCAGTTTGCCGGACGAGGCCAGAGCTGAGTTTGCCAGGATGAAGTTATCTGGGAGCTTATAAACAAGATTAGAAATATAACTGAAATCTAAAATTATGGAGCACTTTGCTTCCTGTTTTGAACCTAAGGCCATAGCTGGCAGATTCATGTACTGAAATCTTAAGGTCTTTTGAGATAGTGAATTTGTAATTCACAAAACAATTTGCTTCCTGTTTTGAACTTTGGTATCTGAATTTGTAATTCACAAATTAAACTTGTGAAGTGTTTTGAGCTTAACACACAAGTAATTGACTATTGGCTTGTGATTCAATATTGATTATTGGCTTCTATCCCCATTACGTGTTTGGGTAATTGAGTTGAACTATCTGTTTTTTCATTCCCATTTTAGAGATGCACTGAATTAAATGTTCTGATAATGTTGATATATGATTGGAACTATGACTATTTTTTTACATGTTCCAGTGTTTTTTTTTTGCACCTGAAAGTGGTATGACATAGTTTGGGTTCTGTATGTAATTTTGTAAATATTACATAATGTAACAGGGTCATTTGGGTAACTGAGTGTGTTTGCATTTTTTGGGCTATGCCTGTTATTTTATAAAAATTACATAATGTCCAGGGGTTAATTTGCTATTGATAGTTTTTGTAAAAATTACCTGTTGTTCCAGGGGTCAATAGTGTTAGATAGTGTTTTGGGGTCTGTAATTTTGTAAAAATTACATATATGTACTAGGGTTATTTTGTAACTAAAACTGTTGGCATATTTGGGGTCTGTTTATAATATTGTAAAAATTACATAATGTAACAGGGTCATTTTGTAATTGTTGTGTGTTTGCATTTTTGGGGTCTGGCTGTAATTTCTTATAAATGTGTTAATGTACCATGGTTATTTAACTGAAAATGTTGGCATATTTGGGGCCTGTCATGTAATTTTGAAAAAATTACATAATGTGTGTGGGTTATTTTGTAACAGGGTGTATTTTCATTTTGGGGTATGTCTGTAATTTCTTAAAAATTATATAATGGACAGGGGTTTTACATCACAGTAGGATAGTCATCAATTTAATGAAATTAACTGCTGATTCCAAGTTAAAAACGAGTGAAACCAATCTAATTAACTGAAAATGTTAGCATATTTGGGGTTTGTCTGTAATTTTGAAAAAAATACATAATGTGTGTGGGTTATTTTGTAATAGTGTGTATTTGTATTTTGGGGTCTGCCTGTAATTTCTTAAAAATTATATACTGATTCCAAGTAAAAAAACCAGTGAAACCAAATTATTCTAAAACATGAAACTTTCATTGCGATTTCACTGAAAAACGAGACACAAACAGACACAAATTAGATTTTTATCGTACAAGGTCGTGAAAGACGTACGCTAGAAAATAGGACCACTACAACTTAGAATTAAAACAACAACACAAGACGACATGACAAAGATTAAACTGAGAACGATGACAACATAAACGTAGAACTAAGATCATCAAACAAGAAATGGACTCGAAGACAAGACAAACAAAGACTGAACCGAGGAGACACAACTTCATCGTTTTTTGATAGGCGAGTATGAAGCGAGAGCTATCACCGGAGCAAGACATGGGGTGGACGACTTGAGCCGCTTGATCAAAAAACTTTTGCATCTTGCCAAGAACTTCTTGATGGTGGACAACTTTGACGGAGGGTTATTTGGAGTGCAGGCCGAGGAATCGCTTGCAGATTGATACTACGCCAACTCATTCCGGAAGAGTTGTCCGTGTTGTCGAGTTCTCGCTCCATCGCGACAGTGCTTGGTTGGCTATTGGCATAACGTCCGGACCATCTTCATCGTAAATGCGTGATCACTAGATATTTCAATGACTTCAACTTCGTTGTTAGCACTTTCGTTAGCATCCTCTTCTTCGAACATCCAACGAAGCTCATCGAAGTCATGTTCGCTTTCAAAGATATAGGCCATTCCAAGTTTTTGCTCCTACAAAATAATCAAACACGTAAGCATTTTGGACAAATTATGTACAATTTGTGTAAAACATATTTTTTGTAAATTTTGTGTAAAATTACAGAAAAAATATAATTTTTTTTCATGTTATAAAAGTTGTGTACCCTGCATATGTAGTCCCACATCGATTGGCGACAATCGACTTTGTGGGTGATAGGATCGTAGCAGACACCGCTTAGTTGGATAATCCATTTGAATATTTGATAGCGCTTACGTAACTTTTTGATTCGTTGCATACAATACGCATAGTCGAAGTCCGTACCAAACCGTGTGTTCACGGCAACCATTGCAGCAGAAACGGCAAAGGTGTTCACGCCGTGAGCTCGAAAATTTCCTTCCATTGCTTGCTCCACCAAGACCTTGATGAACTTCTGGTCAATTTCTCTAGTCCAATTTGCATTGTAGAATACCTTAGATTGACAAATAGCCCCTTTAGGTGTTGTGTTGTGTGGAGGCATATCGAGAAGGATGATTTCTAAATTTCAGCTGTATTTTTGTGTTGGTTTTTTCAGCATGTGTTCAGACATATAAATAGGCCATCGAAAGTTGTGTTGTCCAAACAAAATACTGATTCAAGAATCAAACTTGATCTGATTCAACGATATTAAAAGTTGTTTGGATACCTGGGCATTTTGTCACAATATATGCATTTTGCTATTCTTCAAGGCTTGCTTTAAAGAAAGAATATATTCCTTTTTGCCTTTCTAGGATATTCTTGGATGAACAAGATTGAATAGTAATTTGATATTTAGTAGTTTGTTTCATTTTTTGGTGATAAGTGTAAGGAATATATTCTCCCCAAATGAACAAGGCTGAAATCTGTGCAATTCGTTTGGTTAAACCATAGACAGATTCTTCCAATGCATGGTACTTACCAAGCTGCACAATTTTTTTACAAAATTACCGAAAGACCCCATGTTCACAGTTCACTGCTATTGAAAGTTGTTTGTATACATGGCCAGTTTGGTACAATCTTTAATTTTGGTCTTCTTCAAGAGGATTGCTTTCTTTGAAAGAATATATTCCTTTTTCCTTTGTGGGATATTCTTGGATGAACAAGGTTGAATTGCAGATTTTTAAAAGTTTAGTAGGCATGTTTCATTGGGTGGGATACCTGCAGATTTCCCACTTACAAAGCTGAACAACATTTTTACAAAATTACAAAAAGACCCCAGGTTCACAGGTTCACATCTTTCTGATTCTCTTGTGCGGCTAATTGCCAGCAGGTTCACAAATTCACATCTTTACAGATTCTTGTTCACAGGTTCACATGTTCACAGTTGACAACTGCTTCCACAAGAGTAAGGTGATAAGGGGCGTAATCGTATATTGCATAGGAATTGTTTAAGTTCAAAATAATTAGACCCCAGGGACTTTGCCTCACATTTAGTTCAATGTTTATGTTTGAAATAAGTAGACATAATGCATTTAATTTTAGTGTTGCCACAGAAAGACCCCATGGACTTTGTCTCACATTATTTTCAATGTTTATTTGGAAAAAGGCACAAGATGATGTGTAGTTTTCAGATTTACAAAGCGACCCGCATAAGTTATATTTTAACTGCATGCCCTCTTTTATGTGTTGTCTAAAACTTTTGTATAATGACAAAAGGCCCCAATTTCCAAAAACAAAAACAGCCTATACAAAATAACAAGCATATACAAAGTTAACCAGATTACAAAACGACCCAAGATTTTACATGTTGCACTATAATTACAAAACGACCTAAGAATGTACATGATGCAGCATGTGCAAGTTAACCAGATGTACAAGTATAAAACAAATATACAGTTAAGTTAACGTAAGAATGCAAACATTATTTTCTAACTACTTGATCCCTGTTAGTGTTGTCTAAAACTTTTAAAAATGACATAAAGGCCCCATATTACAAGCACAATTCCAGAAATTGGATAAAGAGAACAAAGGCAGATTAACATCAACATATGGTTCCAAGCTCCAATATTAGAATTCAAATACAATAGTCATTAATTCAAATTGCGAAATTACGAGTTGTAACAACAATGCACAATTTCGAAGACAATATACCATAGTCATCAGTTGTTACACCAAACTCCTAACACACAACTAGAAATCCCTCAGTTGTTTCACCAAAATCCTAAAACACAAGCTCTAAATTAAATTATTACATCATAATTACTATAGTTCACAAAACAGAGGCTAAAAATATAACTAGAGGCTTCAATTACTCCCGACTGAAGTCTCGTTGTCCACAGGTTCTTCAAGTTCATGAGCTTGGTCATTGGTTTCATCACCATCATCAATCGGGAGTGGATTATCTTTGTTATATCCAGGTAGAATCGAGAAGTCAATCTCAGCAGCATTACAAGTCTTGAACAAGTTGTAAGCAATGTTGTAGTATTGAAAACCGTTAGTCCGAAAATCTTTATATTCTTGAGTTTCCTGTACAAATGGAATTAATTAGTTCCCAAAACAAATAATTCATATTACGCAACTGGAAAATGAATTAGTATATCTAATTGAAATAACCACATATTTTTGTTTACCTCTCCAATGCGATTGAAATAATTGCCATCCACAATTACGACGTTCCGTTCCTTGTCATATTTGGCCCCTGTTGTGTGAATGTACATTTGAAACGCCTCAAATCTGTCACGGAATTGTTGGATTCGATCTTTGACCTTGCCAGCACTGAAGTCGTTTGGAAAAATGCCTTTGAGTTGTGTATGGATCAAACGGACAAACGAATTCCACTCAAAAGGGTCATGCACTCGCATAATACGAGTAGCACAATCCAACATTCGATACAAGTATTCATCTTCTTCCGATTTCCAGTCATCTGAGTGGTAAATTTCCCGATTCTTTTGATTCCTTGTTTTTGGCATATCTGTGATTCTAACTATTTTAAGACACAAACATATTAACAATTACAGGCAACGATGTTGTAAATTCAAAAAATTACAGTAGAAAAATTAAAACACATTCATTTCAAACTCAGTTGTATGAATATATCAAGACCAGAGTCAAAATACAGTGTTAGAACAACGTATTACCAGTTTATCGATAAAATAAAAATACTTAATTCAAAAACCAAACAACTTACAAATATTCCAAGTTAAAGTAATTCAAATAACAATCCGAGTGTTCATACTGAGTAGTTCACTAGTCTATTACAAGTGAAGGTCGAAACAAAGGTTCGAACACATTGTTGAGGCTTCAAGCCCAGTAATTTAGAGTGCTCTTAAATTGAAAAGAGCATGATAATACATAGGAAAACCCAAGAAACAATCAAAGCAGTGACATATTTTCTTTCACGAAGCTTCAGTTGTTTAATGGTGTCTTGATGCGTATTAATTGTCTTTAACAGGCCGGGGATGATCTGAGTTGATCGTCTGCACATTGTTGGGTCATACCACTCAAAGAAACCACACCTACGGTCCTGCAATTTGGTTCGTTGATTAAATTGTACTTCAATGTTTTATAGATTAGCTACTCTAAATCATATTAATGATATATATTGTTTAATAATAAGAAAGAACGTACAGGACAACTGTGAAATCTACGTCCCGGATTTTTCTCTGTCCATGAGGTTTGTAATGGGACTTCGGTGCCACAATCACAAAACTTGTATATTGGCGAACTTTGACGGTATGACTGACTAGATGAGTTCGAGTGGCTTGGGGACACTACAAACATGCATTTTCATAGATATAATCCCAACAAAGTGTAAAATAGGATAATTCAGTCAAGATATTCAACATTTCTGTTATAAAATTATGGTAAGGAGATTTTGTAAAATACATTGAAAACATTCATTGCTTACTTGTAATGAAACCAAATATCTTCTAGTTAAACACCAATTACTTGCTTTGTTAGAGGTCTGCATCAATGAAAATGAAAGACCAGTTTGTGATCAGGCTCCAACAAAAATAATAGGGAAATTAGTTCTAAAATTCCACAGCTAATATAAATATCAGGAAATTACTCCAATCAAACTGCAGGCCCACTAGAAATTATGCTGAAATTAAATAGACATTTTGCTGAATTTTCAAGAAAATCGAAATGCAGGCCAACCAAAAATTTGGTCTGATAATCCGCAAGCAATAAGTCTTCAATTTAGGCAACTCAGAATTAAACATTGAAAGCCCACAATTTGAATAACCAAAATACAACCTTGAGATTCAACAGCCAAATTAAACATTGAATTGAAAAGAAGAAAGGCGAAATTTAAGAAAATATTACCGTTTTCCACCTCGCAAACCCTAAGAGCTTTGAAAAGGGAAGATTGCGCGGGCTCGAACAGGATGCCAAAATTCTCTCAGCAACCGTCTGGATGAATGGAACGCAGGCCAGGCAGTGAGAAAGAAAGTTGCAAGAAATAAAGAAAGTTGCAGTGAGAAATGAGAAGGGTCGTTCTAAATTTTTGGCCTGTGAGAAGTGAGAGTGTGTACTAGAATAGGAGGGACAATTTGGGAATATGCAATGTAAAATAAGGACAAAAAGGTAATACACACTTGTTAGTCTATTAAAATACATCCTCAACCAAACAATTTATTACAAAACCAACACATTCCCAAAGCCCAATCCTTCATTCAAACAACTTATTGAACCTTAATACATCCTTAGGATAAGGCCAAAAATTTAGGTGGGAATTAATCAAGCCTATTACCTTACTCCAACCAAACGAGGCCTAAAAGTATTCGTTTTTTTACATTAAAAAATTCTACTTTTTATTTCTATCGCACGATGTGACTGTCTCACACGACACCTACTCTAGAATATAAATTACAAAACACTCCACTGATAATTGGGGGTGACTTCGAGTAATAGATTTGTTGGTTGTGAATTCGAGTCATAGAATTGGGGAATTCTGTTGGAGGAGAGTTATCTCAATTTAGGTAAGAAAGGGTTATTTAGAAATTGGTAGTTGGAAGAGGAATTATTTTTTCTTTTAGAAGGAGGAGGTTATTTAGGCTAAGAAATATAAGAGAGTTTTTTTTGGTGGATAAATATTTGCTTGTATTGATTCTTCTCAAATTTTGGCTTGTTACAAAATGATCAAGACACCCCTATTTATACTAGTACAACTTCCTAACCAATGGCTAGGATTTATTTGATCTAATGGCTATAATTCATCTACTAGAATCATCCTCCAAAATATCTACTTTCCTAGAATATTCTACAAGCGTTCTTACCAATAATATCTAAGATATTTTTCCAAGACACTTCTAGACAAATTCTAGAACATGGGCCTATTTGGGCTTGGATCTTATTTTATCTTTTAACTCAATATTTATTTTCAAGCCCAATATTAATTGGACCAAAATCAAGTTTAAATCCAACACCCCCCCTTAAACTTGATTTGTCATTCCGAGAAAACTTCTAAGTCGTATGAAGTCTTCATGCTTGAGCGGTTTGGTGAAGATGTCTGCAATTTGATCCTGAGACTTCACATACTCCACTTGCACGTCCTTTCTTGATATGCATTCTCGTATGTAGTGGTAGCGAGTGTCAATGTGCTTGCTTCGATCATGAAACACCGAATTCTTTGCCAATGCCATAGCTGACTTGTTGTCGACCACGAATCTTAGTTGGCTCTTCTTGTGTCATTCCCAGATTCCTTGAAAAATTTCTCCAAACCGCATGGCAAAAACACAGTCGCCGCAGACTCGTGCTACTTCACAGGTTGAGAGTGACTATCGGCAACTCTTTTGACATCCAAGTGAATGAGGTATTTCCCATGAAGAACACAAAGCCGATAGTACTTTTTCGATCATCCAAATCTCCCGGACCAATCGCTATCACTATAGCCAACAAGTTTATAATCATTAGTTGTTGAATAAAATAAGCGTAATTGATCGTACCTTTGAGATAGCGAATAATCCTTTTAACGATCTTCATGTGAGTAGTGGTTGGATTTTCCATGTAGCGACTTATTAGGCCGGTGGCATAGAGAATGTCCTGTGCGGTACACGTCAAATACCGCAAACTTCCAACCAAACTTTTGTACAATGTCGGGTCCACTTTTTCTTCTCCGTCATACTTTGATAGCTTGATCCTGCACTCCATTGGTGTGTTAATAGGCTTGCGATTATCCATCTTGAATCTCTTGAGAATCTCGCTGCGTAGCCTTTCTTGCGAGATGAAAATCCCATCTTCTTGTTGTTTAACTTCAACGCCGAGGTAATATGCCATAAGCCCGATATCGGTCATCTCAAATTCTCTGGTCATTCTTTCTTGAACTCTTCAAACATGTCTGGATTATTTCTGTGAAGATCAAGTCATCCACATATAAACACACGATCAAAACATCATTTTTTCGACCTTGACATAAAGTGCATGTTCGTGCGGGCACTTAGTGAACCCGTTCTCTTGCAAGTATTTATCGATCCTGCTATTCCATGCCCTTGGTGCTTGCTTTAATCCGTATAGAGCCTTTTTCAAACTTCAAGACTTTATCTTCTTCATTCTTCACCACATAACCCTTTGGCTGCTCAATGTAGACTTCTTCCTCGAGAACTCTATTTAAGAAAGCTGACTTTACGTCCATCTGGTGAATCTTCCACCTGTTTTGAGCTGCTAAAGAAATGATAAGCCTTATTGTTTCCAAGCGGCGATGGAGCAAATACCTCGTCATAGTCGATTCCACTCTTTGACTATAGCCTTTTTGCGACTAGCCTTGCTTTATATCTTTCAATTTCTCCTTTAGCATTCTTCTTTGCTTTGTACACCCACTTGACGCCGATAGCCTTATGTCCTTTTGGAAGTGAGGTCAGCTCCCACGTGTCGTTCTTCATGATTGCTTGTATCTCCTCATCCATAGCATCTCTCCATCTTTTATTTTGGACTGTTTTTTCAAAAGTCACAGGTTCACAATCTGCAAGTAGACATAAAAGTGTTATATCATCTATTCTCTCGGTGTTCTCAAAAAGATCTTCTAGACTCCTTGCACGTGTTATGCCTCTTTCATTTAGAAATGATGGTGGCGAGTCTCCTTCAGCTGTTGATTGTGAAGTGGATGGAGTAGTTGGCTCTTGTTGAACTTCTATTGTTGGCTCGATCGGTCTCGGCTCCTTTTCTTCAAAATCCGGAAAGAAATTGAAGTTGTTTTGGGAGCCAAAATCCCAATCTGATTCTTCATCAAACTCTACATCACGACTTATCACAAGCTTCTTAGTATTTGGATTATATAACTTATAACCTTTAGAATTTGAGTCATACCCGATGAAGATGAATGTCTCGCTTTTGTCATCAAGCTTACTTCTTCGTAAGTCGGTACATGTGCATATGCTTTGCTTCCAAATACTTTTAGATGAGAGATACCTGGTTTTTTTCCACTCCAAGCTTCTTGTGGTGTTTTTCCCCAAACACTTCGGTTGGTGAACGATTTGACAGTACACCGCACACGCCATTTCTTGACCCCGAACTCCTTTGGCGACCTTTTGCTTTTGAGCATGCACCTTGTCATTTCAAGAATTATTCTATTCTTTCTCTCGCCTACGCCATTTCTTTGGGGGATCTTGGGATTGTCAAGGGACGCGGATTCCATTTGCTTCGCAAAATTCTTGGAACTCCTTAGATGTGTTCTCCTCCACGATCCGATCGCATTGCCTTGATTTTGCATCCACTTTCATTTTCCACCATAGCTTTGAACTTCTTGAATGCTTCGAACACTTCAGACTTCTGTTTCAAAAAATATACCCAAGTCTTTCTAGAGAAATCATCAATAAAGAGGAGGAAATAATTATTTTTACCGAGAGAGCTTGGCTTGATTGGTCCACAAACATCGGTGTGTATGAGCTCCGGGGGCTTCGTGATCTCGAACTTGACTCCTTTGGAAAACTCTTTACGAATTGTTTTCCCAATAGACATCCTTCGCATAGTTGATCGGGATGATTGATGGAAGGTAATCCTCTTACCATCTCTTTCTTTGATAGTAATTCTAATCCGCCAAAATTTAAGTGCCCAAATCGTAGATGCCAAAGCCAAGATATATCTTTGTATCAAGTTTTGAGACATTTTGCTACATCATTCTGGATATTTAATAAGAACATTCTATTTCTAGACATTGGCACTTTAGTGATTAAATTATTTCTATCATCTCTTATAGAAAGACTACGATCTTTTATGTGAATGTCATAGCCTTTCTCTAAGAGTTGTCCCAAACTCAAGATATTACTTTTCATATTTGGAACGTAATAGACATTAGAAATAAATTGATGACTTCCATTCTTCAAGCGGATTAGAATTTTACCTTTTCCTTTGACCGGGACTTTAGACTCATCTCCAAAGAAACATTGCCACTCACCGATTCATCAAGCTCCACAAACATGCTTCTTCTTCCACACATATGGTTGCTTGCACCATGTCGAGTACCAAGTGTTGTCTTGTCTTCCATCACCACCTTTGTATGCTAGTAACAAATTGACATCTTCTTCATTTTTATTTTCCACATAGTGGGCCTTTTCTTCAACCTTGTTTTTGGGAGCTCTACACTCGGAAGCATAGTGTCCAAATTTTTGACAATTATAACACTTAGTTTGTGATTTTTCGTACATTGTTTTTGGATTGCTCCTCCCGTCCCACTTTGGTTGGGTATTCTCTTCTATCTTCATTATTATTGAAACCTCCTCGTGCATGTCCACGACCACGGCCTCGTCCGCCTCGTCCTGAAACGACCTCTTCCATGTTGACCACGTTCATTGCTCATGCTTTCTTCTTTATCCTTCACTTGCATTTTAAAAAGTTGTTCTACAATATCTTGCTTCTTTTTATCTTTTTCTTCATATGCTTGTAATGACCCCAATAATTGATCAATAGTCATCTCCTCCAAATTTTTTGTTTCCTCAAATTTAGGACTTAAAGAACGGAGTATCTTTTCCATAATTCTCACATCACTTAATTTTTCACCATTTCTTTTCATTTGATTAGAAACCGCCAAAACTCTTGAAAAATAGTCGGAAATAGATTCGGACTCTTTCATATGTAAAGCTTCAAATTCACCTCTTAATGTTTGGAGACGTCATTTCTTTACTTGCTCGGCTCCTTTGTGAGATGTTTGAAGCTTCTCCCATGCATCCTCGCGGTAGTTGCACTTGAGATCTTTTGAAACCATCATCATCCAAAGCTTGGTAGATGAGATAGAGAGCTTTCTTGTCTCTCTTTCTTGAATCTTTTAAATTATCCTTTTGAGTTTGGGATAGTGTAGCCTCGTCTTGTGGCTCGACATAACCTTTTTCTACAATATCCCAAACTTCATGTGCACCCAAAAGGGCCTTCATCTTGATACTCCAATTATCATAGTTGTTTGTGTTGAGCATAGGGACTTGAAAGGAAGCCACACCATTTGCCATATTTTTATGTAAACCACAAGTGATCTTCTGGCTCTGATACCACTTTGTTGGAGGAGGGTTATCTCAATTTAGGTAAGAAAGGGTTATTTAGAAATTGGTAGTTGGAAGAGGAATTATTTTTCTTTTAGAAGGAGGAGGTTATTTAAATTAAGAAATATAAGAGAGTTTTTTTTGGTGGATAAATATTTGCTTGTATTGATTCTTCTCAAATTTTGGCTTGTTACAAAATGATCAAGACACCCCTATTTATACTAGTACAACTTCCTAACCAATGACTATGATTTATTTGATCTAATGGCTATAATTCATCTACTAGAATCATCCTCCAAAATATCTACTTTCCTAGAATATTCTACAAGCTTTCTTACCAATAATATCTAAGATATTTTTCCAAGACACTTCTAGACAAATTCTAGAACATGGGCCTATTTGGGCTTGGATCTTATTTTATCTTTTAACTCAAATATTTATTTTCAAGCACAATATTAATTGGACCAAAACCAAGTTTAAATCCAACAGATTCTCACATACCTGGCCTCCTTTATTTTTTTGAATACAAATCCTGGTAGGAGAGGAAGTTAGGTGGGAATCGAATTCAGACATGCCTGAATTTTACAAATGTCTTACCATTAGATTACCAAGCGATTTCCACACACCCTCTTTTATTAAATAACATTGTATTGGAAATATAATTTCTAGCATTGTGTAATGCATTTTATAGAACGTTATAAATATAATTAATATTTCTAGCATTGTGTAATGCATTTTAGTTTTTATAATTAATAAAATAAAATGTTATAAATATAATTAATATTATTAATATATAAATATAAATAATATTAATAATATATAAATATATATAATATATATTCGGGGAATGATGATGGGGATGGAAAATTCTCGTTTTATCTAAACAGGGTAGGGGATGGGAATATAAATACCATCCCCATTTCTAGAGAAACAGGAAATCCCATCCCTGTTCCATTCCCGAATTAATTGGAGATTTCCAGCACATTTTATTCGGGTACTAACGGAGATGGTTTCCTAGCGGGATTTTGTCATCCCTAAACATAGAGCAAAGAGAATGGTAAAATTAATGCATAAGTAATAATACTTGGAAAATAAAATGTGCACTAGAATAAAAATTATAAAATGAATCTCTTTTTTTTTGAACAAAAATAAATAGAAACATATATAATTTAATTTTGTAACATGTACATAATTTAAGGAACCTTTATTAGTACTTCCATGTTCAAGTACAAAACTTTTTTATTTTAACAATGTACTGGAATACATTTTCAATATACTATTAATAAGTTTTATTCCTCAAATAAAATAAAAAGTCTAATTTTACATACTATCAAAAAAAAAAAAAAAAAAATCGCTCTTTGTGATCAATTTATGGCTCCAGTCCTTTATGTATCCCCAACTTCCAACCTATTGATCAAATCCTAAATAATTTTCTTCCCCACTTAGGATGTAGCCTGTTAGGATGCCCACTTAACCATTCTCGAAAAAAAGGTTGACTACTTAGCTCTTTATATAAATTAGGCATGGAATTAATTAATCAGTGCCGCAAAGTTATGGTTTCTTACTAATTTTAAGCCAAGTTTTCTCATTAATTACATATCACACGAATATCCACACGATACGTGTAACAACTAATTATCTATTTAAAAAATATTTTATAGTCTAGCTAGTCACTAGACGTTTATATATCTATAATACAAAATAAAAGATATTTTACACTATTTAATGTACAATACTTCCTCCGTTCCAAATATATAATCCACTATTCCTTTTTAAGATGTTCCAAATATATAGTCTGCTTTTTATATTTAATAGTACTTTTCCATTATTTTACTATTATAACCTTATTTAATATATATTTTAGAATTTACACTATTTACTAAATAAGGCTAAATCAAGTAAATATTTAACATATTTGCAGTTTTAAATATTTTTCTTAATTTATGTGAAAAATCAAACTGGACTATATATTCGGGAGGGAGTGCGTAACTTCTATTGCCAAACTCATTAATTATATCCTCAATTAATGCATTCCATCAATTAACATCACGTATATACTTTAGTCTTTATGGATATGATATTATATACTGCATATAATCCATATAATGTAATAAAATTACAATTAAAGGTCTTTAATTTGTACTATTTATAGATGTAGCTCAAATATACAATCTATATAAATCCTCATTCACTACTGAAATTCCATCACATATCCGTTTCTGCAAATTACCAAATGGCTCCAATTATTACAAAATGGATAATATTGCTATCTATCCTCTCTATTTTTATGAAATTCATTCATGGTCAACAACAAGTTCCTTGTTTATTTTTTTATGGAGACTCACAATTTGATAATGGCAATAACAATTTGCTAATCACATTGGCCAAGGCTAATTATCTGCCTTATGGGATTGATTATCCCCAAGTTCAACGTGGCAGATTTTGCAATGGACAAATCGTACCCGATTTCCTTGGTTAATTTATTTTCATAATTCCCTCTTAATTAATTTTTGAGCTCCACCAAATTTCTAGTAGATTTATTTCTTTATTTTTTTTATTAGATAGGATATTTATTAATTAATAATGGATTACTAACTAATCCCTGAATAATTTGTGCAGCTCAATTCTTAGGTTTTGATAATCCAATCCCACCCTTTGTAAATGCAAGAGGCTCTGATATTTTAAAAGGTGTAAATTATGCATCAGGAGCAGCAGGAATCCTTGACGAGTCTGGGACACTACAGGTAATTGATTATAATTGGGATTAATTACAAAAATTACCCTGAGGTTTAGCCTAATTAGAAAAATAAATCCAATTATCTTTTAAAATTACAAAATACCCACTTGACATTGATTTGTTTTTATTCTAAGATTGCACCATTAGTGCGTTCTCAAGAAATATTATTTGTTACGTAAATATAAACTAAGTTAATACAAATATCAGTATTTGTAATTTTGAAAGATAACTGAGGTTTTCTTTTATCATTAGGCTAAAACTTAGGGGCAATTTTTGTAATTATTCCTTATAATTAAACATGGAATATTACTAGGGAAAAATGCAAAACTAGGGAAAAATGCAAAATTAGTCCTGTGGTGTGTTGCAATATTAGTCCTGCTACTTTTAAAATTACGATTTTAGTCTTGTATGTTTTGCTTTTTTTACATTTTTGATCCCATAAGTTTTAGATTTGTGCAATTCTGGTCCTATAAGTTTTAAGTTGATGCAAATTTGGTCCTAAGGGCTATTTCAATATTTCAATTATTCCCAAAATGCCCTTGATAGCCAAAATAATCAATATATCTATGATCAAGTTTAAAATGATATCAAATCCTATATTTTATTTACTTGAGTATATTTATCATTTATATTATAGATTGCTTAATGATGGAAGAATTTTAGATTTATGAATCCAGATTAAAATCAGAGATATGAGTTCTACATGTATTATTCTCTAATTATGAAAATACAAAAACACACACAAATATACCAAAATTGGTTATTTTGGATAATAAGACCGAAATTACTACAACTAAAAAATAAAAGACTAAATTAAATTGTCAAGTTTTAAAAATTACATAATAAAAATTGTTATTTTTGCTAGGGGCAAAATTATGACCACATGACTAAAATTACAACTTTACAAGTTACAGGACTAATTTTGCAACATTGCTATAGATATAGGACTAATTTTTGCAATTTCCCCAATATTACTACGTACACTCCATTTTACAAATTAATTCGTGAATAATATACATCTCTTTAATTTAACATGAGTGAAGAAAATTAAACACAATTATTTTACACGTGATATATAATTTATTAAATATTTATTGATGTCTTCAATTAATTGATTTCTTGTAGGGTGATCGTTTCACCATGAACAGACAGCTGTTAAATCATCGGATAACAATTGGTCAACCCACCTATAATTGTAGGACCAAAGAACTGATATCGGGAGGGTTTTTTTTTTTAAAAATACAGGACTTTTTTTACAAATCATAGTTATTGCGGTATTATTATTGTCAACCCACCTATAATTGTAGGACCAAAATTACAATTTACCGTTGATTATCTTTCACGTATTATAAAAACTTGTACTTTAATTAAGCATTCAAGTTTATATTCCTTGTTTGACTTTTAGAAACAATTTAAAACTTTTACAAACAATTTAAAACTTTTAGAACTAATTTCATCAAACACTCTTAAATTTTCATAAACCACTTCTAATATTCTAATGTTATTTGCAAACACCATCAATTAACCGATAACAGAGTCAGGCCCCACTGACCCCCAAACAAAATTCTAATTTTTCTAACTAGATACAAATTTACATTTAAAAATTTATTTATAACGATATTTTATATTTGGCTCCAAAATTATTCATAAATATGATATATAAAAGTGGGGTCACTATCCGCAACAAAACAAAATATTTTTTCCCCAATTGTAGCTCCCCCACTTCCCCCAATATAAAATTCTACGTCCGCCACTATTCGTAACTACTTCTAGTTTCTTCCATAATAAACCACTTCTTCTAAAAGCAGAAGTTTTTACAGACACTCGAGAAGATCATAACCACTTTCATTTGGCACTTGCTAGACCCTGTACAACTCTGGAGCAAGAAAAGTAGCAGTTTTTGGGGTTGGTTTACTAGGTTGCCTTCCTCAAGAGTTGGCCAATTTTCCTACAAACGGATCAACATGTGTCGATTTCATCAATAATGCTGCCCAATTATTCAATAACAGGCTCATTCCACTCATCGACGACCTCAATAACAATCTACCTGATGCCCAGTTTATCTACATAAACATCACCAGTATTTCACTAGGAGATCCTTCAGCCATTGGTACGTTAACATACACTCCAAGATTATAAATTGGTTTCGAATTTTTTTAATGGTTAATAACAAAAACTACCCATAACGTTGGGGTAATTTTCAAAAAAAGAAATCCAAAGATATTTTAAATTTACAAAGAGCCCCTGAATTTTGATTATGTCTGAAATTTAAGGGGTAAATGAAATATTTCTAGAAGTATCAGGGGCATTTTTGAAATATTTTTTTGCATATAAAGGGGGAAAGAAAGTGTAACCGAAATCAAACATCAAGTTTTTTTTTTTTTGCAATTCTTGAAAAATTGTGGTTTTTTTTTTTGTAATTAGTCCGAACCTCTGGGGTTTTATTGTTATTTTCCCTATTTTTAATGGATGGTTACAAAAACTACGTCCGAGGTTGGATAATTGATTCCGTCTTACATTTTACTACCCTAATTCCGTTAGTCGATTTGATGAAATTTTTTGACATAATTAAATATTTTACAATTACATCCCTCAAGTTTTCTAAAGATTACAATTAACCCCAATTCTTCATTTAATTTTTTGTAATGTTTAGAAAAATTGAGAGATGTAAATATAAAATATTTGATAAAATCGGCAAATTTAGTGAGTTCATTTAACAGTTAGAGTAGACAAAATCAAACTTTAATTTACCAAAACCTCAAGAGCTGTTATTGTAATTTATCCCTTTTTTTAATAGTCTCGCACCATGGAACTTACAAAATAGTACTTTATATCCTATCCTGTTTTATCAGTACATGCCATGTGCACATTAAAAAAATCATTAATACGCACAACATAGTGTAACGGTAAAATGGAATACGAGATCAGAATTGGAACCTAACTAGCAAATTATGATACATGATTGCTAAATAAAAGAGTGATTATTACTAATTGTAAATATATTAACTTAGTATTTCATGTTAACTTATTTCAGGTGTTCGAGTTACCAATGTTCCATGCTGTGTAGTACGGAGAACAACTGGCCTATGTGCTCCAAATCAGGTCCCATGTAGTAATAGAAATGAGTATACTTTTTGGGATAATTTTCATCCTACCCAGATTTTGAATCGTGCTACGGCTTCAAGAGTTTTTATACACTGCCACATTGCCATCCGATGCCTATCCCTTTGATATTCGAACTCTCGTACAACAGTAAAAGTTTTTATAAATTAGCACCAAATTAAATGCAAATTACACTTATCAGTTTTGCATGTCTGTGTTGCTGTTTAATTCTTAAATAAGACAGTTTTTTGGTTTCATAAATTTAAATAACTACTTATGTATGTGTCTTTCTTCAAGTGTTTGAAAGCAATTAATGAAACTTGTTATGACTTATGTGCAATTTTGATCCCGTAAATTTTAATTTGTGCAACATTTTAGTTTTACAAGTTTTAATTTCGTGCAATTTTGGTCATCATAAGTAGGTGTTTCAACATTTCATGTGTTCCCACAATACATACTCAAAATACCGAAAATACCTATGGATGCTTAAGTTACAAGACCTGAATTGTTATTTTGCTAAGGAGTAAAATCGTCAAGGTCCGAAACTGCCATATTAAAAATTTAAAGTTACTGGACTAAGATTATCAACACTAAGAGTTACAAGACTAAAATTGCAGTTAAGCCCTAAAGGCAACCTTGAACTGACTAAACAACATATTTGTGAACCCATGAAATCAGAATAACTATCTATAAAGCGCTAGGCGCTAGACGGGCGACAGATTAGGGCCTAGTGCCTAGGCGGAGCCTGAGTGGGGTTAGGCGGGACATGAGCGGAGTTAGACGGTGCCTAATCGAAAGAATAACCAAGGGGAGCAAGGGGGTCTAGCGCCTTGGCGGGGACTAATTGGGGCTAGGCGAGGATTTTTAGAATAGTGCCTGAAATTTGTAATTACAGGGATTAGCAATTTATCCAATAAATTTTTTTAAGTAGCAATTTTAGTCTCATAAGATTTTGATTTTGTACAATTTTGATCACCCGTAAATTTTAATTTGTGCAAAATTTAGTTTTACAAGTTCTAATTTCATGCGATTTTGGTCATAAGTAGGTGTTTCAACATTTCATGTGTTTCCACAATAAATACTCAAAATACCCAAAACGCCTATGGATGCTTAAGTTACAAGACCTGAATTGTTATTTGCAAAGGAATAAAATCGTCAAGGTCCGAAGCTGCCACATTAAGAAACTAAAGTTACTGAACTAAGATTACCAACCTAAGAGTTATAAGACTAAAATTGCAATAAAGCCTAAAGGCAACCTTGAACAGACTAAACAACATATTTGTGAACCCATGAAATCAGAATAACTATCTATCTGCAAATCATATCATCATCATCATCATTAACTCCACCTTATCCCACTATGTGGGGTCGGTGGTGTGAAGTTTATAGTGTCAATTAATTTTCTAAAATTAGTTAACACTGCAAATTCACACAAAAAGCAAAGTGACAAAGTTTTACGCCGGATGCCCTTCCTGACGCACAACCTTCATACGAAGGAGAAATGAGATGAAATTCCAAAACCATCATCATCATAAGTTTTTCCACTTGCATGGAAAATACGATGAGACGGCGATGAGTTGAGATAGTTGCTCTAATCATATCCCATTACATAATTGATATAACCACCACACATGCAAATCATAAGTACGATAAAACAATTCATAAACACATATCATTGTTAAAAGATGGACATTTGCGAATTATTTAGCCATCACACATGCAATGTGAGGCCGTTTACTAGGTCGTCAATTTTCATACAGGCATACAACAAGTATGCATTTTACAGTCGTCAAGAATACGACATTAAAAATGTTACAAAAGTATATTAAACAAGTTATGTTTTAACATACATCAATCATGTTAGAACATGAACTTACTCGGACAGCATAATATGAATTTATGATCAATCATGAATTAAAGCGTATCAATCCATTTGCAGAAACTTCAATTCTTGCAGAAAATGGAACCGCAGCATTGGCACTTCATTTATATCAGCTATTAAGAAAGTTAACAATTCATTAGACATATCACATATGTCGATAAAGTCGTATGTACGTATATATTTAGTGATAATTACAAAAACACCCCTATGGTTTGGTCTAATTCCAAAAGAAATCCCAGAGGATTTTGAAAATTACAAAATCCTCTTAAAGTTTGATTTGTCTTACTTTTTCCCGTTTCATAAATAAAAACATTTTAAAAAATCCCCTCATTTATAGAAATATCATAATTACCCTCATAAATTAAGGCATAATCAAAACTCATGGGCGATTTTTGAAATTTTCGAAAACCCTCAACCTGATAGGTGTTTTTGTAATTGTCCCATATATTTATACATATGACAGATATAATAATTGTCTTAGAAAAGAATTATCCTCATTAATTAATGCTAAAAAGCGGGATTAACTCTTACACTAATTGAAGAGGCGTTTGGTCTTGCCTAGGGTAATCATCATTTGGGTTTTGCAGCCCGTTGACTTGAAAATAGTTTCGAGCATCAAAAGTCTGAGGTTGACCAAGCTCAAAGTCAGAACTCCCAGGCATCAAATTCATGTGCTGCTGGACTCTCTCAGTTTCAGCTATCTACACAATATTTATATTCATCTAACTTCAGAAAACTGAGGGAAAATAGGCTTAATTACAATTTTGGTCTTGTAACTATAGTGGGGTGATATTTTTGGTCCTGTAAGTATTCGGTGTAATGATTTTGGTCCTATAAATCTAAAGAAGTGGCATATTTGTTCCGTAAGAATTATATGTAGCAATTTAGTCCCATAAATTTTTATTTTTGTGCAATTTTGGTTCCATAAGTTGTAATTTTGTGCAATTTTGGTCCAACGAGTACTTCACTATTTCACACTTTCAGGACCAAAATTGCACAAACTTAGAATTTACGAGGACCAAATTGCGCAAAAATCAAAATTTAAGCGACCAGAATTGCTACACAGGATATTTACAGGATCAAATATGTCACCCATTTATACTTAGGGGACCAAAATTGCTATGCGTAATACTTACACGACTAAATATGCCACCCCTTATAGTTGCAAGACTAAAATTACAGTTAAGTCGGGAAAGTATATGTTAACGGATAATTACAAAACTACCCCTTAGATTTAGCCTAACTACAAAAAAAATCCTTATACTACAAGATTACAAATATCCCCTTGAGGGTTATATTTACCTAATAAATATCCCCTGCTACGGCCTCTAGTGAGTGGAATTTTGTAAGCTAAATGTCAGGGCATATTTGTAATTTTAAAAGATATCTGGGTTGTTTTGCAATTAGGCTAAATGTTTGGGGCAGTTTTTATAATTAACCCTATATGTACACACACACCCCTACCTTTGCTCGAAGGAACTGATTATTGTGATGTAAATCAATCTCCTGCTGCCAATTATTATTTTTCATGACCAAAAAAACATAATCAGATAGCTGAAAATTTAAATAGAAAGAATGCTTAAAAGATCAATACTCTTATCTGGGATGCTATAACACCAACCATTTTCCTGAATAATTTCTAACATTAAAAAACTACGGAAACATTCGACAATTTAAAGGATTAAAATTCGAAAAGAAAGGGGAATATGTATCGTTTTACAATATTTCACAAGCAGATTAATGGCAGATCAACATGTCTGTCAATAGCAATTTTGCTGAAATTAACAATTGGGCATAAAATATTTTGGCTGGCTTTGGACCAGATAATAAATAATTCCAATAAGAGGTTAAATTGCATATTTAGTCCACTAGGTATGCACTAATTTATACCTAGTTGAACTTCCGCCAAATTAGGGGTTACAACTTCTAATGTGTTGCACATTGAGTCCAATCTGCATAATTGCTACCAAATTTTGGGTATTTCTACGGATCCATGTGGAAATAAACAATAATTCAATATATCAATCTCATTAAAAATGGTTGAATGAATTGAAATCCCCAAAATATTGGCAGCAATTTTAGCTGATTTCGCAATTGTCGATAGAGGTTGGAATATTCAATGTGCTACAAATTAGAGATTAATGTCGTGTTTTGTCACACTCCTAAATTAGTGGATGGAAATGCAACTATGTGGACTAATTATGCATTTTAGCCTTTCAAAAGATCGTATTTTTATCTAAAGATGTCTTTTATTCACATACTAAATGTGAAATTATATATATATATATATATATAGGATTTGGTTCAAATGAGACCACCTTCCGTAGGTGAGACAGTGTGGACTTATCTTACCCATTGATCTTAAAAAATGAAGGGATGTGATTAATTCAACTTTGTTTTAATTATTTCCTAATTTTCGCTGATTTAAGGGTAAGATTGTAATTTTGTAATTCAAATTAGTGGTCCCAGCGGATTTTATGGTTCAAATTAGTGGTCCCAGCGGATTTTATGGGCTGAAATTGACACTGACGGATTTTGTGGCGGAATTTAAGGAACATGTTTTCTTCCCAAATATTTTTATTTTACATCATAGTTAGGGTTCTTCTATTGCATAATTAGACATCAAATAATGCATATTTAGTTATTTTGTTGGCACTGTTTTACGAAAACAAGACATAATTGAATATAACGTACTGCATATGTAGTTATACTACACTGCATAAATAGGTTCAATATAACGTATATTTAGTTATGAAAACGGGATGTTGCTTTTGGAAATTATAAAAATGAGATGTTACATAATGTACTAAATATTTAGTTATTCCACAATGCATAGATAGTTTCTAGATAATACATAGTTAGTTGATTTTGTTGCATAGTTTATGGCGTCTTGCATAGTTGGTTATATTGTACTACATATTAGTTTTTTTACGCTGCATAGATAGTTTTCAGATAATGCATATTTAGTTGCGTTTTGTTGCATATTTAGTTTTCGAACTCACTGTTCGTTATTTATCTGTAATATTGCACCGATTTTTCTTGTTTTTCCTCTGTAATTTTTGAGTTCTTCACAGTTTTCTTTATTTGCGTTAATGAAGGAATGAGGGAGAGAGAGAGAGAGAGAGAGAGAGAGAGAGAGAGAGAGAGAGAGAGAGAGAGAGAGAGAGAGAGAGAGAGAGAGAGAGAGAGAGACGTGAGATTGAGGAAAATTGGGAGATTTATGAGAGAGAAAGAGATTTGATTCCATTTTTGTAATTAACTTGTTATGTTATTTTACCCTACTACCCTTATATTGATTAAATTAATATTTTAATATATTTTTTATCTATTAATTCATATCCATTGATTAATAGTGGGGGATGATTGAGATTAGTCCATTGTGTCTCATCTACAGACATGGTCTCACTTGATCCTCCCCTATAAATATATATGTGTGTATGTATAATATATATTAGATTACACTATTAGTTAATGATAAATTACTTACCCTCTTTTGCATGTACTCAATTTCAGCAAATAGCAACTCATTCTGATCAGAGACATAAATAAGTTGCGTTAATAAGCAGAATTAACTCATCAGCCTGAATTACAAAATCCAGGAATGTGCTGACAAGATTAAAATAGCATCAAATTATTTTAGGGATAATTACAAAAACCCCTCTAATGTTTGGGCTAGTTACAAAAAAATTCAGAGATGTTTTAATATTATAAAATACCCCATTAAGTTTGATTATGTCATAAATTTAAGTGGATAACTACAATATTTTTATAAATGTCAAGAGGGATTTCAAAATATATTTTACTTATGAAGTCGGAAATTGTCAGACGTAACCAAATTTAAGGTGTTTTTTTCAATTTTAATAAACCTATGGATTTTTTTGTAATTAGACCGAACCTCATTTTTCTATTTTTTTTTTGTAATTATCCCATTTATTATATCAAACTAGTGTGCACCTTCTTGGCCCGGATTCTGCTTATTCCTCTTTCGACCCTTGTCTCCAGATTTTTTAGGTCTTTGAGTTGTAAAGCCCCTAAACACTCACCAAGCATGTTCCTAAATAAAAAAAATAGGGAAAATATCATAACAGAGAAATTGGACCAATTAAGTACATTAATGTGAATAATAAATAAAGGTACCTGTTTTGATTCTGCAAATTACTGATATGAGCACGCAATTTTGATGCTTCTTGCTGGTAATACTGAAATATTGTTGAAAAAAGTTAGAATTTTTGCTATTTTTGTGACAATTACAGTACAATAATAATCGATTAATGAATAATCTCGTTTAAATAATATTTTTGGTCGGTCCCGACTTGGGGACAACAAGCAAAATTAATAATTCACTAATTTAATAACTTGCTAAATTAATAAATATTGACAGTCCCAAGGTTATTAATTTATAGAGGTTTAACTGTAGTTTGAATAATCAACCCGGTATATAAATTAATCAAATGATCACACGCAGGTAGTAGCAAGAAATTAACCATATTCTAACACGGGAAAGCTATCTTAGACCTTGGTTTATTCTCTGTGCCAATTAAGCTTACATTAAACATAGGGATAATTACAAAAACTACCTCTAGATTTGAAAGGTTGGCTAAACTAGACACCCACAGTGGAACGAAAATTAGTGAAAGAGGAAAATGGGAGGAGGGCGTGTGGAAATGGACGTGGAAATGGAGACGAGAGCTGTTTGAATGGGAAAAGGATTTATTTCAGGATCTTAATGTTATCCTGGAGAGGCATAAAATGGATAAAAATGAGCTAGACAGATGGAGCTGGAAAGGCGAGACAAAGGATATTTTTTCGGTTAAAGAGGCATATAAAATCCTCGAACAAATCCGACGTCAAGAAGAGGTGGATCACAGCAATCTCAAGTCGGCATGGAACAAAATTGTACCAAACAAAGTAGCGGCGTTTGTTTGGAAGTTCCTCCAAAACCGAATTCCTACAAGAACTAATCTGCAAAAAAGAGGTATTATTGATCCAGGAGGTTGCATTCTATGTCCATTTTGTAATAACAAAGAAGAAGATGTGTCCCATTTATTCTTCTCCTGCGGATTTGCCTACAACGTGTGGATGGAAATCTACAAATGGCTAGGAGTACAAACCTCATTGTCCAGAGAAATAAGTAATAGTCTACTCCAGCACGAGGGGCTCCGGGCGAAAAAAGAAGCGAAACAAGAATGGAACTCAATCTGGTTTGGAACGATATGGAGTATATGGATTGCTAGAAACAGATGTATCTTTCAACAGGAAAATATTTTGGTATCCCACCTTGTTGAGCTCATAAAAGTTAGAGTGTGGCTTTGGTTGATGGCCAAAAAACCGAAATTTTGTTGTGTGTCTTATTCGGATTGGCTACTTGAGCCTAACTTGTGCTTAGGCGGCAGTTGAGTTGTATTCCATTTTTCTTTGGGTTTGGGCACCCCTTGTGCTCGATTATTAATAAATTTCTTTGCTGACCAAAAAAAAAAAAAGAACTAAATAACTTGAGGTTTGATTCAGTGTTACATTTTTACCCCAATTATTAGTTAACCTAACGGAAATTGCTTACTTCATCATATATTTTGCAATTACGCCGCTAAACTTTTCTAGATATAACTGAATTTGGCGGATGGGATTTCTATATATTTTTTTGCGGAAATTTGTTTTTGCAATATGTACTATGACCATTTTGCGGGTTTGGTACTTAAACTTTTTTTTTGTTGGTATTTAGTACTTAAATTTTTTGGGATTATTAAATTGCAACCTCAGTCATTTCGACTGCGAAATATTCCAAAAAGATGCCATCGTGTGCACAATACGTGAGGGCAAAACCGTCAAATCATCCAAAGTGAAAAAAGTTACTGCACTCTGCAACCCAAACTTACGTTATTTGTTAACTTGCAACCTAAACTTTTTACATTTAAACTTTGCCACCTCACATCAAAATAAATCATAAAAATTAATATTAATAAATATGTATTTACCTTTTTTTATTCACAATATATATTTTAATAATTAATACAAAATATATTGATAAGTTAATTATTAAAAATTCAATAGTTAGACGACTATTTTAAGTTAATAAATTATTGATATGTAATAATAAGATTTTAACAATGAAAATGCATTATAAAAATGTTCAAAGTTTTCTTATTAAATATTTTTAAAACTTTCAAATTTAAAATTGGTCTACATTTATTTATTTATCTTTTTGATTTAAAATTTTACTTTTTAAAATTCTATGAAGTTACTTAATTAATAAAATTTATAATTTAACAAAAAAAAGATAATAACAATATTTTTCAAAATGCGTTACAAAATAATAATAAAATATATAAATATATATTTTAAATTTTACTATACATAAAATTTACATATAATTATTTAATTTTTCTTCAATTTTAATTTCCACCTTTTTTTTAAAAAAACCTATAAAATAAATTAATCCGTATAATTCATAATTCAGCAAGAAAATAAAATGTTTATTTTTATTATACTAGAATTATAAATTCATTATTATAGATTTTTAATTTTATGAAACTTAAAATTATTGTATAATCAACCAAAAAATCATAATTTATTTTAATTTTAATATTAATCTTACTTTTAAATATATATTTTATGAATAAAAAGATACAATTACATATTAAATAATATAATTTTTATTATTTATTTTGAAGTGAGATGGCAAATTTCAAATGTAAAAAATTGAGGTTGTAAATTAACAAATAACGAAGCTTGGGTTGCAAAGTGCAATAACTTTTACCACTTTAGATGATTTGACAATTTTGTCCTCACGTGATACACACGTGATGACAGTTTTTTGGAATATTCCACCGCCGCGATGAATGAGGTTGCAATTTAACAATCCCACAAAGTTTAGGTACTAAATTCTAACAAAGAAAAATTTGGATACCAAACCCCCAAAATGGTCATAATACAGGTTGCTAAAAATAATTTCCTCTATTTTTCTTGACTACCAAAATCAAATGAAGAAATATGCAGCTAGGGCTAACTAGTATACACGAATAAATTAAGTTTGAATTTCGATGAGAGGATTTGACGAGGGGGATTTGAGGGAAAGATTTTATATGATCATTATGGATTTGAAATCTACCACAAAAATTCCAAAAATAGTGTAAAATAGATTTAAAATTTTCGAATCCATCAATCTAAATCTAAATGTAGCCTAAAAGAATAAATCATAGGCCTGGACATAATCAAATGCCAGTTGAAGTAAATCACATCAGATTGAAAAGTTGAAGGAAAAAAAAATTGAATCTTTACTACCTGAGTGTTAGCTTCAGATATAGAGCCATTATTTGTTGAATCTGAGGAAGCTTTCTTGTACCTCTCAATTGTTGCTTTGACACTGTACATTAGCATTAATTGTGATTTCAGAAATCTACAATATCCATCCTAGTATGAAACAAAAAAACGCAGACTAAGTGGCTAAAATCCATAATGTGACACTATTTCCAGCCTTAGTTGCAAGCACTTAGCTTATAATACTTCAGCAAAAAATATCATTTTTATTGTCTTTCTCCATTCACTTTCTTCTAAGATACTTTAAACACTTGGTCCAAGATTTAAGAATTAATTACAAAAAAGGTAAAATTGCAAAATTGGTCCTGTAATTATAAGGTGGTAGCAAAAAAGTCCTGTAAAAATTACATTTTCCAAAAAAGTCCTGTAACTATAGCAAACTCCCGATATTGGTCCTAGAAAATGCACGGTTTGCAAAATAGTCCTATAACTATATGAAAATCTCAATTTTAGTACTAATTTCACCGAATTTCAATCACGTGAGCAGCACATGTAGTTACCAATTACTGGTGAAATTAGGACCAAAATTAAAATTTTCATATAGTTTCAGGACTATTTTGCAAAACATGCATTTTGCAGGTCCAAAATTGAGACATTTATATAGTTACAGGACCTTTTTACAAGACGTGATTTTTACAGGACCTTTTTGTTAGCTCCCTATATGCTATAATGATAAGACTAATTTTGCAATTTTGTGTTACAAAAATAGATCTTGTTTTGTTTTATGTTTGGGAAAAACGTAATGATCCTCACAAAAAACTGGAAAAAAAAATCATTGTTTGTATGTCATTCGTCCAGAAAAAGGCTTAATTACAAAATTAGTCTTGTAACTATAAGGGCCTAGCAATTTTGGTCCTATAAATATTATAGATAGAAATTTTTGTCCCATAAGATTTTGATTTTGTGCAATTTTGATCTAATACGTTTTAATGTGTGCAATTTCGGTCCGACAAGTTTTGATTTGGTGCGATTTTGGTCCCAACTAGTAGATAAGAAGTACTTCATTGTTCCCAATACCTTTGTACTTTAGCCAAAATACTCGAAATATATGTATGACCGTTAAAAATTAGAGGATTGAAATTGCTAGTTATATTAAAGGGGAGAACCGCCAAGGACCAAAAATGCCACATCAAGAAGTGGCATGACTAGAATTGATCATCCCTATAAATTATAGGACTCAAATTGCAATTAAGCCTAGAAAAAATTATTATTTTCTCATAAACTAGATGAAATTCACTACATATTAACATCATAATATTTTATAATTTTTCATAGTTATAAATGTTATTTCTAGCATTATGAATACAACGAATTACACTAAAAAGTAAATTCTAATACTATACACTAGCCAAACAAAATTTCCAAAAAGATTTACATTTACAATAAATTTTATTTATCCTAAAACACAAACCAAAAAAGAAAAAATTATCAGTTCCAAAAATCCAATAGGCAAAAGCATGAACAAAAAAGTGATTGAAAGGTGAGTGATTCTTTAGGTCAGATTTATTCTGTCAACTCAAAATGTCAAAGTGACATATTCTAATTTAGTAAAACGAAATGAACCCATCTGAGGCAACACCCTCATTTCCCAGTCTTCTGCTACCTTAATTTCGTCGAGCCACTGATTGGCTGCGCTTGCCTAGCTGGCACTGAACCTAGCAATATGATTGGGCCATAGTTCTAGGACATAACCTGTAAATCCTCCTAATATACCATGGTTAATACTCATTAACCACTATTTTGAACCCTAGACAAGTTATTCCAGGATACACTGGTGATATGAGAGCAGATTTCTTGTAAGATGGTTGTACCATGCGACGGATTGCACTTTTAATGTAAAAAATAATACTTTTAGTGCAAAAAATGATACATTATCTGAATACACTGAATTTTAGTATATTCAGACAAAGAATTATTTTTTACACTAAAATTATTTTACCCAAGTTTTAGTACAACCGTCTTACCCAAGTTTTTGCCACATTATAACGTTAAACAAGGGAAAATAATTTCTTTGGTAATAAGCCTTGAACTATTTTGAAATATATTCCTCTAAATAGTCACATTTAAGTTTTAGTCCAATATCTTTTAAAAATTTGGATATTTTGTTTTGTTTTGACTGAAATTGTGTAATTTTATTGGAGATTGTTGACTATGACCAATTAGGTGCAAACATGTCAAATAAGAGAGGATTTTTTTCATGATTTAGCACAAAAATTACCACCAAAACACTAAGGCCTTGTTTGTTTATGTTTCCAATGGCCTCTTTCTAGTTTCCAACTATACATAAAAGTGGAATCATGTTTGTTCATAAAATTTCCAATGGAAATTATCATTTTCATTTTCTATTTTTCACATAAAACAACATCTCAAACCTATAATTTCTATTCTCAAACCTATATACTACCATACATCACTCATTATTACTTATCAATCACTATTTTCATATTTTAACCCAATTATATACGTGGGACCCACCATTATTAACTTTATATACTTAAAATATTAATATTTTTAAATTATAACTATCTAATGGGACCCACCAACTATAATCTTAGAAATATAATATTATATATTCAAATTAAAATATTGAAATGGACCCCACCACTACCAACTTTTCAATTATTATATACATAAAATAATATTTCAAAACTACTCAAACCAAACACAATCTCATTTTCAACTCTACATAAAACACATTTCAATTCATTCATCCAAACACAATCCCAATTTCCATACGAAAACCAATAAATTCTCAAAATTCTATTTCCAACTCCAGAAACTGGAAATGGACCATGGAAACATAAACAAACAGGCCCTAAAATCCTTATTTTGTGTGTCAATTTTGGGTGATTTGACATCTCAGTTTTTGTGTAGAATCATCAAAATTTCTAAAAAAAATTAAACACATTAGCATCCATCGGTTCTAGTTAGCAATTACGGTAAAATTACACAATTTCGGTTAAAATTAGACTAAATGTCCAAATTTAAAAAATATGAAACTAAAATTTAACGTGGGCGATTTAGAGGACTAAATCTCTAAGTAGTCCAAGTTAAAGACTATTTTCCACCGTTAATTAATATTAAGATGAAAATTGTGAGTACTTCAGAAGATCAGAACCGTCCATTTTAATCAGGAGTTTTCATTGGTTTGCCACTCGCTCTCACTTCTGTTTATTTCCTCTTTTAGTTTCAACAGTTTCAGAAGCTTTGTGAAAGCCCCAAACTCAGTTAACACAATGAAAATGGGGTCTGTTTTTTTCCCATTTCCAGAGAAAATTTAATTTCTGAGCTAATTTTAAACATAAATTGGTATCATCACATATTACTTCTTTTTGTCAGAAGTCAAGAACAAGAAAAATATCGTGTATGACGTTCGAAAGATTCTTTAACACTCAGAAAAATCTATAAATAAAATAAAATAAAATAAGATTTTCATTGCCAAATTTAGATTTAAATTAGTACAATATACACCCAAAAAAAAAAAAAGAGTTTATATTTATTGTGTCTGGATTGGTTAAATTAGCTAGATCTGTACATAGCAACAAAGATCCATCATTTTTGAAACAGCATACGTAAAACCCACAATCAGAAATTCTAATTTGAAGAAAGATTAAGTGTAGCAAACCCTAATTAGGGTAAATTTCCCATTGGAAAAACATTTAATAAATTTGAAGCTTGTAAAAATGTAAGAAATTGAAAACCCTGATTTTTATTTTTTTCCATCTAGTCAACCCTAATAAACATCAAGTCAAAAAAGAGATGAAATAAAAGCCCTAATAAGGTTGTAATTTGGCCTTTGGCATCTTTCTTGAATAGTCCTTTTTTCTTTTTTCTTTACCTAAGTGATGCTAAAACTGATTTGCAATTAAACAAGTTCAAAAAACATGAATGAATGGACAAATGAAAACTTGACAGCTTGGTAAGACCCAAATAGCCTTACAGATGAGAGAGAAATTAAAGAGATATATGAAGAAATTACAACTTGACAGAAAATATGAAACCGATCTCACAGTTCATTTCTCCATAATTTCCCAAAAACATTTGACTAAGTCTGTTGTGAGACGGGGTAAGCAACTCTCTCTCTCTCTCTCTAACACTTTCCTCCCCCTTCTCTCTAACCCCCCAAAAAACCCCAAACTTAATTTCCTACTCCCCTCCCTCCCCAGCCACACAGCCGCCACCCACACATCCCTCCCCCCTCCCCCTCCCTCCTTCCCCCTCCCCCTCCCCCTCCATGCTTTCCACTGGAGGGCAAACGAAGGCGGTTCCTTGATATATTCGGAGGTGACCGATATTTCCGTTCCAGGGGGAAAGTGGGTCGGAGCTCCACGGAGGTGTCTCGGAGCTGAGTAGATGATGGGCTGCAGCAGTTGAGTTGGGTGAGGGAGAGGCAATTTTTGTATTTTTTTCTCTCGTTTTTAGCTATAGTTGTTGTTTTCTTTTTTTATTTTTTTTCTTTTTTTGTTTGTATTTTCTTTTTCTCGGTTGATTTGCGAAACTCGTAGGCGGATCAGTTTTTTTCTGTTCTGCAGTATGTAGTGGTTGCTCGTGCCCGATTTTAGTTTTTTGGTATGTTACAGTCTCCTTTAAGGAGTGCTGAAGTCTCCCGGCGCGGAGTGGTTAGTTTGGGGTGTTAGTTTGGGGTGGATAGTTTTTTAGTCCATGTGAATTTGAATTGGTTTTACCAATTCCCCGCTTGGCTCTTAGTTAGTCTTGTCGGCTCTTAGCCCGTTGGCTACGATTGTAGTTGTAATTTTAGTTTTGAGTTGTTATAATAAAATTCTATCGTTCGACAAAAAAAAAAAAAAAAAAAGTCTGTTGTGAGACCGTCTCACATATTGAAATTCATAAGACGGATTCAACCCATTTTACAAATAAAAAAAAGTGAGATTCAAATTCAAATAGGTGCGTGAGACAGTCTTATATAAGTTTTTGTCAAAACTTTTACGACAGATCTGTGCATTTATCAAAACATGGACTAAAATGGGAACATAAAATTAAAAAACCCATAAAACACAGTGACAAAACTGGAAAAAATAGAAAGAATTGAAAATTCTGTGTCAAGAAAAACTTAAAATCTTCACTGCACAAAACAATATTAAGTCCTTGAGCTCAAAATCCTCCACAATATTACCAAAAACATATCAAACCGAAACTATTTAACACGACAAAAGAAAATCACAACAGAAATACCCAGATCCCTCAAAAAAAAATTTAAAAAAAAAATAATTAATATTTTTTTCTAGATAAATAAATAAAATCATACATACCTGTTGTTGGCATACTCATAGAGACGGCCTCTGGTAGAGAAGACAATCAAAGCCACCTCAGCATCACAAAGAACAGATAATTCATACGCTTTTTTCAGCAACCCATTGCGACGTTTACAGAAAGTGACCTGACGATTAGTCGTGTTTTCGATCCGCTTTATCTCTATTTTTCCCCTTCCGTTTTTCCTTGATTGATCACTAGTTTGGAAATGATCCATTAATTTCTGCTCACAAGCACAGGAAAGCATAACATTACTAATTGTACAAAACTTTGGCAGTTGAAATGTCTAATATCATAAACATCATGTGAAAGCATCACAAAATTAATTTACTTGGAAAAAATTGCAAAAAAACAACAGTTGTTTGAAAATGTTTATGTAAAATGTTTAAAAATGGATCTATGTATGTAATTTCACTAACCTGCTATGGTAATATTGGGGGAGAGATGAAGGAATATTGAGCAGATAGAAGCTCAAATTTCTGTGTTATGCTTTTATTCACAAATCTGAAAAGGAGAGGTAGAAATTGTGGAATGAGCTGTGAATATATAAAGTTAAAGAATTAGTTATTTTTTTTACTTTTTTTTAATTTCATAATAATCAGAAAGTTAAAAATCTGCTATATATATGTATACTTTATGGGTTTAATTGTATCTTGTGATAAATCTGTGAAATGCATGCGTATTAATTTGTATTTCAATTTTGGTGGTTTGTACAAAAGGAGAGCAGAACACAATAAATGGAAGAATCACTCACATTCACATAAAAAAAAATTAAATTAAATTCCTACCTCTTTTTTTGGGTCATATACTACATTTTTTTTTGTTTTACATTAATTTTATCCATTCATAAACCCCATCTCTGAGGGGTTCCACTGTTCCGCCCCTGGAGCTTCATTGGGGAGGTGAATCACGGGATATGTCTCAACGAGCCAGAGTCCGTAGCTGATTTAGACTGACTGAGTCATCACACACAAGAAATTCTCCTTCAACTTCAACCTGTTACCAGGCGGATTTGAATCCTCACGTTGTGGGGTGCCAGTGCCAGCGAAACATACATCACATCTCCTTTGCATCGTTGAACTATGCTTGGGGCATTAATTTTATCCATTCATGAGAACATTGTTGGTGGAGAAGAGCCCTAAGGAAAAAGAGTGGTAGAGTAGAAAAAGACCTCTCTGAAGCTGAAAGTGATATTTCATGAGATGATGGAACCTTAGACTAGGTTACCCTCAAGTTTCACTTTTTATTGTCCATATAAAATAGGAGTATAACACATAAATATTGGACCTCTTAATTATTTCCCATAAAAACACACAAACTACATACTTGTTTAATTTCCTTGTAATTAGAACAAAATATTGAATCTTTTAGCATATTCCTTCCATTTGGGTTTTGGGAATTATTAATTACCTTATTCGCGAAAAAATATTAGAGCCAAAAATTACTTGCTACGGCTATATTTCAGTACATCATGTGAATGTATACACAAAAACGATATCAGTTTATACACGTACACTTCAATTAATTTATTGAAATACTAGATGAAACACGTTCAAAAATACGAAATCCCGTGTGATCAAAGGGAAACATGATTGAAAAGGGGCTATGACAAAAGAGAAGCCACTGCCATGTGACATCCAGTCATGAACTATTGAAAGTTGAAGTTTATCAATGGTAACTTTTGCATGACAAGCAGTAATTTTTGCTTTTATTTGCGGAAATGGTATATATGTAGGAGTGATGATCCTTCATGACTAGATTTTCTATCAAGTTTTTTGGGTTATGGGTAATCATACGGGCTGGCTACGCCCTTGCCCATCAGATTTGATTTTGTCAAAGATATAACGGCAAAAAAAGTTTTTTCGTCCTTTATCTGAGGCTACTTTGAGATTTGGTCCTTTTTCTTTTTACTTTTTACAAATAGTCCTTTTTCTTTATAAAATTTTGAGATTCGGTCCTATTACCGCCTATAGCAGGTAATCTTGACCTGCTACGCTGACATGACATTTTTATTTTCAAAAATTTTATTTTAATCACATTTTTTGCTGACTTGGCAAGACTTGTGGATTGTTTTGGATGAAAATTAATCCTACGTGGCAAAATGGGGGGAAACTTAAAGTTTTTGAAAAAACTGAAAAATCATCTAATAAATCTGAAAATTATTTAAATAAAACTTAAAATTATTTTCAATTAATTAAAAATATTATAAAAAATATCCGAAATTATTGAAAAATCTAAAAGTTAAAATATATAAAATCTGATAATTTGTTTAAAAACTAAAAAAATAATAAAATGGAAATTTTTTTCTCCAAAAATTATAAAAATAAAAAGAAAATTATTGAAAAACTATAATCATTTTTAAAAAAATACATTTATTTAAGATATTTTAAAATATTTTAATTCCAAAATAAAAAAACTCAAAACTCTTTTTTAAAATTTTTAAAATTGTTTTAAAAATTCTGGATTTTCTAGAAATATTCAAATTTTAATATCCCGGTTTTGGGCAATTTTTAGAATTTAAAACAAATTTTGGATTTTTCAAAAACAAATTTCAGTATTTTCTTTCATTTTTAGATTTTTTTAATATTTTTTATTTTGCAACAAAGTTCTATGCTTTTACCCATTTTGGAGTTTATAAAAATATTCAGATATTTGGATTTTTTTTCAAAAGTTTTCGATAGTTTTTAATTATTTTTTAGATAAATTTCCATATTTGAAATTATTTTCCAGATTTTTAATTTTATATTGAATACATATTTACTATTTGAAGTAATTCTAAGATTTTAACACAACTTTTAGTTTTATAAACAAGATTTCAGAATTTTAAAACATCCTTTAGTTTTAAAAACAACTTTTTTATTTTAGTATTCTAAAATATTTTAAATAAATTTCAATTTTAAAAAAAATTAAAATAGTGTATTGTGTTTTTTACAATTTTCTGATTTATTTTTTGTAATTTTCGAAATACATTAATAACTTTAAGTTTCCCTCCATTTTCCCATGTAGTATTAATTTTCCCTCCAAAACAACCCACAAGTCTTCCAAGTCAGCAAAAAATATGATTAAATTAAAATTTTCAAAAATAAAAATGTCACGTCAGCGTCGCAGGTCAAGATTACCTGCTATAGGCGGTAATAGGACCAAATCTCAATTTTTTATACAGAAAAATGACTATTTGTAAAAAGTAAAAAGAAAAAGGACCAAATCTCAGAGTAGCATCAAATAAAGGACCAAAAAACAATTTTTGCCAAGATATAACGGAATAACTGTAATATTTCTATATATATATATATATTAGGGATATTAGGTATTTAAAATGTTATTTGTTTATGAAGGGGGAAAATGTATGGTGGTATCAAACCTAATGGTTTTTTTTTCCTTGAACTTTCAATAATCTCTAGCTTGTTTTGTAATTGGCCCGAACTTCAATTTTTTTGTTTTTGTTTTTTGTAATTAACCCTAATTACATAAAGCCTTTGAGGTTTGGGTATTTACAAAAGACCTAGAAGAGTTTTAAAATTACAGAAAAATTTTGATTTTTTATTTTATGTTTTGCCACCTTCTTAAGCAAAAACACATTTCAAATACCCGGTTATATTTATAGAAATATTACAATTTACATCTAAAAAATAAGACGAGATCAAACCTGAAGAAGGTTATGTGATTTTGAAATTTCTCTGGGTTACTTTATAAACCTGAAGAGGGTTATGTAATTTTGAAACTTCTCTGGGTTACTTTATAAATACCCAAAACACCAGGAGCTTTTCTGTAATTATCCCAATTTACAATCTTTTCAGGAGAATTTGACCCTTTTTCTACTCATCTTTATGCTGTTTTTTGTTTTGGCTTTGTGAATTTAGACTTTATACAACTATGGAGCAAGAAAATTTGCTTTAATTGGAGTAGGCCAAATCGGATGCAGCCCAAATGCATTGGCCCAAAATAGCCCTGATGGCAGAACATGTGTTCAAAGAATTAACGGGGCAAATCAGATATTCAACAACAAATTGAGATCATTAGTTGCTCAGTTCAATAGCAATTCCAGGGATGCAAGATTTATTTACATTAATGCATATGGAATTTTCCAGGACTTAATTGATCACCCGTCAGCTTTTGGTAATGGTTTCTGCAATTTTTGACAATATATTATTTGTTTTTTTCTTTCTTTCCCCTGTTTTTATAGCTTTTTTTTTTGCTCCTGATTTATTTATTGATTATTACTATTAGGGATAATTACAAAAACACCCCTATGGTTTAGGATAATTACAAAAAAATCCAATTTTTTTTGGAAATTACAAAAAAACCCTTTAGGTTTGATGCATCTTACATATTCCCCATTGATATGTAGAAAACATTTCAAAAGCTCCCATTACATTTATCAAAATATTACACTTACCTCCTTATTTAAGATACAATTAAAACTCAAGTTTTTTTTTTTTTTTTTTGTGTAATTTTCAAAAATCTCTTGGCTTTTTGTAATTGACCCGAATATTAGGGGGCTTTTTATAATTATCCCTTATTATTATTATGAGAAATAATTACAAAAATGCCCCTGAGATTCGAGTAAATTACCAAAAAATCCTAAAGTTTTTGAAATTGCAAAAAATATTTCAAAAACGCCTCGACATTTGTGAAAATATTACAATTACCCCTTAAATTTAAGATAGAATCAAACCTGAGGGGGCTTTTGTAATTTCAAAACATCTCTGGTTGTTTTTTCATTAGAGCTGTCAATTCTGGCCCGGCCCGACCAGCCCGATATTTTACCGGGCTGGGCTTTAATATCATAGGCCCAAAAAATGTCGGCCGACACTTTTAGTGTATTTTTCATTGCCTCGGCCGGGCTGGGCTCCCAAATTTGCGGGCCAGGCTATCCCGGCCCGGTGCTTTTGACAGCTCTAGTTTTTTGTAATTAGCCCAAACATAAGGGGTGGTTTTGTAAATATCCCTTATTATTTATTTATTTATTTCTCTCTTTTATTTTGTTTCAGGGTTTAGAGTGACAAATGCTGGATGTTGTGGAGTGGGGAGAAATAATGGGCAAATAACATGTCTCCCTTTTCAACCATCATGCCAAAACAGAGATGAATATTTGTTTTGGGACGCATTTCATCCGACAGAAGCTGCAAATATTGTTGTCGGGAGAAGATCTTACAGTGCCCAAAAGGCATCAGATGCATATCCCTTTGATATTCGACGATTGGCTCAATTACAGCTTTAAATTTAAAACCAAGATAAGGTTTAATTTGTGTGGCGTATAATAATTCATATCTATAATCTGTGGTTCGATATATGTAATTTATTGTTCTAATTGTTTTATAGTTGATGTTGTCATGTTTTTGTTATAATTCTTGTATCATGGTAAAAAGTGGTTTTCATGGTTTTACATTTAAGTTTTTAAGTATTAATTGGTTCTTAATGGAGATTGTATTTTTCTAGAATGCAGCAAGATGGTAATGTACACATATTTATCTTGTTATTATATAATACTGGGTTTTATTCAAAAAAAAAAATTGTTATATAATGTTTTTTTTAAGATAATTGTTATATAATGTTGTGACTTGTGCAACACTTTCTAATGAAATGTAATGTTGCCGACATAAAAAAACAAGCCACTATTATGTGTAATATTGTTGTGGCATCGGAGAAACGTGCTATCAAGTATCAACAAAAACGAAATTATGAAATCAACAGCAAAGCTAAATGATATTAATGATAGAACTGTCGTATTAAAGGTACAACAGAGCACTTGATGGTTGATTGGCCAGTGGTTGATGATTTTTCTTGTTTTTCTTTTTCTTGTTTTTTTTTCTTGTTTTTACAAATTACAACCAAATTATTTGTAGTCTGAAACCCGAAAGTGGCTACTTCAAACAATCTCGGGTAGTTTGCACTATTTTAGTGCATATTATGCACTATTCTAGTATTCTGGTGCAAAATTTGTACTCCATCTCCAACACAATTTGCAGTAAATTCTGCATAAAAAATGAATATTCCATAATATTCTATTTTGGTGCATATTATCCTACATTGAAATAATTAATTTAATATAAAAAGAAAAAGTTTAGCGCAACTACATTGTTTTCTAGTGCAAAACTATTCACATTTTCAAAATGACGCAGACTTTGGTGCATCGGTGGAATAAGTTTTTGCTCTAAATTAGATCGGATATTCTCTTGGGGATATTCTCAATGCAAAAACGTCTCCCCTCCAAAGTATGCAAACTCTAAACACAGCCATGCATGCTACAGTGTTAGAGAATTTGGTATTATTTGGCAGGTCAAGACTATTCAAATTGAATAAAATTTTGAATAGAATCTAATTTTTTTCCTCCAAAAATACCTTTCATTTAAATTAATAACTTGACACCATTGCGCCCCAACCATTATTTTATTGGCAATGATGACACAAAATTGAAATTTCAAGACTAGTCAAGTGGGAGCTTTAATTTTTAAAAAAGGGGAAAAATAAATAAATTTCTATATAATAATTCAAAAAATGTTCAGAATTGATTGGACCTTATCATCCTAACTCAGGGACGGACGCAGAAACTGTAGCATAGGGCTAGGGGGCAGAATTTAAAATATTTGAGAGATGAGCGACGAGTTTGGAAATATTTAAGGAGACAAATGACTTATATATATAAATATAATGTGTATATATATACACACACACTACATAGCATAAAAAAGTGAGGGGGCGATGGCCAAGGGCGGCGACAGGGCTGGGGCCCAACCTTTTTTTTAAAAAAAAATTAATGAGAATTTAAAATAAGAATAAAAATTAGTTATAATTTATAATATTTTCTCTTGGATTTTCTATCCAGCTCACCATATTTTCGTGTATCGGTCCACTCTACTAAAGTGTCTGGCGATGGCCCCTCCAGTCTCCTCTCGGTTGGGCCCTGTCCTAACTTATCATTGCTTCTCAGCCTTCTCTCATTTCTCCTAATTGTTTGTCCCTTACACTGAATTAATTTTCGAAAAATCTCATTTCGATCATTTCCCAAGCTACCGCATTTTGTGTGGTCAATATTATAGCTCACGGATCAAGTCCAACAAAATTCATAAAGTCACCTTTTCAGTACACAAGTACATTTCTTAACCCATTATAGAATATCGTAAAACTATTTCGCATGTGAAATCCATGGCTTAATTTTGACATATGTCCAATCAAGTTAGCCCAAATAGTGCCCCTTTTCAATTATTAAATCTTCAATGTAATCTTAGCCTATTTATGGGAGTTTGTGTAGAACTTTGTTTTGCAACATACACCATTCATTTCTCTATCCAGAAAGGTTTTGATCAGGCTTTTTCAGCAAAAATGGTGTACTCTAAGCTTAATAATTTGTGCTTCTTTGTATTATTTTCTTTTGTAACATTTGAAATTCAGGTTCTGGGTGAACCAAAAGTTCCATGTTTCTTCATTTTTGGGGACTCAGTAGTGGATAATGGCAACAATGTGTATCGTGATACTACAGCAAAAGTTAATTACTTACCTTATGGGATCGATTTTCCGGCCGGTCCGACCGGCCGGTTCAGCAACGGTCGAAATGTTGCAGATTTCATTGGTAGCTAGACCCATTTTTTTATATATATGTTTTTCCTGCTCATATTAAATTCAGTAGTTGAAGCCTGCTATTGGTAGACCCACTATTTTTCGTATTAATTACTACTACTCTTTTATTTTTATTTATTTTATTTTATTTTAATTTCTCTTACAGCTGAATTGTTGGGCTTTGAAAAATATATTCCACCATTTGCCAATGCCACAAATAAGGACATCCTACGAGGAGTGAACTATGGCTCCGGTGGAGCTGGAATTTTAGATGAAACTGGACGCCAAAAATTCGTATAATCTTCTCAAACCCACTTTTGTTTGGAATAATATATTACTTAGAAATTCTAATAAAAATAATAATTATTGTTTATATGATTTTTTGGAGTTTTTATATGTTGACCCATCCCATTTTATGTGCTGTCTCTAGTGCTTTGAGCCGAATGAACTGGACCAAATATGTCAGTTCATCTCAGGCCACTTGAAAAGAAGTCCAATCCTATTTTTTTATCGGGTCGAGCTCATTTTAACAGCACTACCATTGGCTGCATGTGTTTACGGGATAGTTACATAAATTATATATCCTTACAATTTGACCTAAAAGTAAAACAAATTAACTGTCTTTCAAAATTACGAACATCATTAACATAGTACAAACATCAAATGAGGTTTATATTTTTCTAACAAATAACCTCTAGAAGGTGTAAGTTTGAAAAATAATCGAGCTTTCTGTGATTAGACTAAACTTCAAGGATAATATTTTTTGTAATTAGCCATTCCGAAAACCTCAAAAATAAAATTGATGTTGGTTTTTTTTCTTTGTGCTCAAGGGTGACATAATCAGCTTCAACGAGCAATTATCCAATCACAAAGTTACAATCTCCTGCATCGCTCATTTACTAGGGGATAAAACTGCAGCCAAACAGCACTTAAGTGAGTGTATATATTTCGTTAATATGGGCAATAACGATTATCTCGCAAATTATTTGCCCCAATTCCACTCCTCAACCGCCCCATACAATCCTCACCAGTTTGCGGCACTTCTTCTCTACCAATACTCAATCCAGCTCAAAGTAAGATTTTCTTCTTCTTCTTCCGAACACCGATTTTTCATCTTTTCCCCAATTTTTTGAGATTTTTTTTTTGATTTGAACAGAAGCTGTACGATTATGGTGCGAGAAAGATCGCCGTGTCTGCGCTTGGTAAATTAGGCTGTCTTCCGCAGGAAATGGCCACCTACGGCCCCTCCGACGCCTCGTCCTGCGTGGAAACCAGTAACGACGTCGTCCAGATCTTCAATGAGTTTCTCGAGCTTCTTGTGAAAGATCTCAATAATCAGCTCGCCGATGCGAAATTTGTGCTCACGGGAGACAACTCGAACGCTGCTTCATTAGGTAATTACTACGATATTATGTATAAATTGTGTTGGTACTTGGTATGGTGAATGTGAAAGCAGATCTGATGATTGGGTGTATTTCGATTTCAGGTAATATTAGGGTTTTGACTGATCCGTGTTGTAAAGTGTCGAGCGACGTCGTAGGAGGTGGGCACTGTCTGCCGGGGACTGTTCCGTGCAGCAACAGAGATGAGTATATGTTCTGGGATGGATTTCATCCGACGGAGGCTGCTAATTTGATCTCTGCACAAACTGCGTACAAACATATGTCGCCATTGTATGGTGATAATCCTGTTGCTGCTTGGTGATTCATAATTTGATATGATTATGAAGAAGTACTTTGTCATTGTGTGAGGAAGAAATAAATTGTGCTATTTTGATTGTGAGATATTTGTCTTTGATTGATTTTTTCTGTTTTTTCTTTCTTTTTGGTTGGGGGTGGGATTTTTAAGTTTGTCCTATAGATTGGCCAAATACCTATAAAAGATATATACTGCTCATGACCCAATTCTTTATTAGAATATAGAGAAAAATTTGTGTGAGACAGTCATGTTTTGTGTGAAAAAAAATTGTAATATTTTTAAGTGTAAAAAATAATATTTTTAGGGTAAAAACTAATACTTTGTCCAACATATTCTTTTTATTGTTTATTGGACAATGTATTAGTTTTTACTCTAAAAGTATTCGTTTTTTTTACATTAAAAAATTCTACTTTTTATTTCTATCGCACGATGTGACTGTCTCACACGACACCTACTCTAGAATATAAATTACAAAACACTCCACTGATAATTGGGGGAGACTTGAGTCATAGATTTGTTGGTTGTGAATTCGAGTCATAGAATTGGGGGATTCTCACATACCTGGCCTCCTTTATTTTTTTGAATACAAATCCTGGTAGGAGAGGAAGTTAGGTGAGAATCGAATTCAGACATCCCTGAATTTTACAAATGTCTTACCATTATGTTACCAATCGATTTCCACACACCCTCTTTTATTAAATAGCATTATTGGAATTATAATTTCTACCATTGTGTAATGCATTTTATAAACGTTATAAATATAATTAATATTTCTAGCATTGTGTAATGCATTTTAGTTTTTATAATTAATAAAATAAAATGTTATAAATATAATTAATATTAGTAATATATAAATATAATAATATTAATAATATATAAATATATATAATATATATTCGGGGAATGACGATGGGGATGGAAAATTCTCATTTTATCTAAACAGGGTAGGGGATGAGAATATAAATACCATCCCCATTTCTAGAGAAACAGGAAATCCCATCCCTGTTCCATTCCCGAATTAATCGGAGATTTCCCGCACATTTTATTCGGGTACTAATGGAGATGGTTTCCTAGCGGGATTTTGTCATCCCTAAACATAGAGCAAAGAGAATGGTAAAATTAATGCATAAGTAATAATACTTGGAAAATAAAATGTGCACTAGAATAAAAATTATAAAATGAATCTCTTTTTTTTTTTTTGAACAAAAATAAATAGAAACATATATAATTTAATTTTGTAACATGTACATAATTTAATGAACCTTTATTAGTACTTCCATGTTCAAGTACAAAACTTTTTTATTTTAAAAATGTACTGGAATACATTTTCAATATACTATTAATAAGTTTTATTCCTCAAATAAAATAAAAAGTCTAATTTTACATACTATCAAAAAAAAAAAAAAAAAAAAACTCTCGCTCTTTCTGATCAATTTATGGCTCCAGTCCTTTATGTATCCCCAACTTCCAACCTATTGATCAAATCCTAAATAATTTTCTTCCCCACTTAGGATGTAGCCTGTTAGGATGCCCACTTAACCATTCTCGAAAAAAAGGTTGACTACTTAGCTCTTTATATAAATTAGGCATGTAATTAATTAATCAGTGCCGCAAAGTTATGGTTTCTTACTAATTTTAAGCCAAGTTTTCTCATTAATTACATATCACACGAATATCCACACGATACGTGTAACAACTAATTATCTATTTAAAAAATATTTTATAGTCTAGCTAGTCACTAGACGTTTATATATCTATAATACAAAATAAAAGATATTTTACACTATTTAATGTACAATACTTCCTCCGTTCCAAATATATAATCCACTATTCCTTTTTAAGATGTTCCAAATATATAGTCCGCTTTTTATATTTTAATAGTACTTTTCCATTATTTTACTATTATAACCCTATTTAATATATATTTTAGAATTTACACTATTTACTAAATAAGGTTAAATCAAGTAAATATTTAACATATTTGCAGTTTTAAATATTTTTCTTAATCTATGTAAAGAATCAAACTGGACTATATATTCGGACGGAGTGCGTAACTTCTATTGCCAAACTCATTAATTATATCCTCAATTAATGCATTCCATCAATTAACATCACGTATATACTTTAGTCCTTATGGATATGATATTATATACTGCATATAATCCATATAATGTAATAAAATTACAATTAAAGGTCTTTAATTTGTACTATTTATAGATGTAGCTCATACATACAATCTATATAAATCATCATTCACTACTGAAATTCCATCACATATATCCGTTTTTGCAAATTACCAAATGGCTCCAATTATTACAAAATGGATAATATTGCTATCTATCCTCTCTATTTTTATGAAATTCATTCATGGTCAACAACAAGTTCCTTGTTTATTTTTTTATGGAGACTCACAATTTGATAATGGCAATAACAATTTGCTAATCACATTGGCCAAGGCTAATTATCTGCCTTATGGGATTGATTATCCCCAAGTTCAACGTGGCAGATTTTGCAATGGACAAATCGTACCCGATTTCCTTGGTTAATTTATTTTCATAATTCCCTCTTAATTAATTTTTGAGCTCCACCAAATTTCTAGTAGATTTATTTATTTATTTTTTTTATTAGATAGGATATTTATTAATTAATAATGGATTACTAACTAATCCCTGAATAATTTGTGCAGCTCAATTCTTAGGTTTTGATAATCCAATCCCACCCTTTGTAAATGCAAGAGGCTCTGATATTTTAAAAGGTGTAAATTATGCATCAGGAGCAGCAGGAATCCTTGACGAGTCTGGGACACTACAGGTAATTGATTATAATTGGGATTAATTACAAAAATTACCCTGAGGTTTAGCCTAATTAGAAAAATAAATCCAATTATCTTTTAAAATTACAAAATACCCGCTTGACATTAATTTGTTTTTATTCTAAGATTGCACCATTAGTGCGTTGTCAAGAAATATTATTTGTTACGTAAATATAAACTAAGTTAATACAAATATCAGTATTTGTAATTTTGAAAGATAACTGAGGTTTTCTTTTATCATTAAGCTAAAACTTAGGGGCAATTTTTGTAATTATTCCTTATAATTAAACATGGAATATTACTAGGGAAAAATGCAAAGTTAGTCCTCTGGTGTGTTGCAATATTAGTCCTGTTACTTTTAAAATTACGATTTTAGTCCTGTATGTTTTGCTTTTTTTACATTTTTGATCCCATAAGTTTTAGATTTGTGCAATTCTGGTCCTATAAGTTTTAAGTTGATGCAAATTTGGTCCTAAGGGCTATTTCAATATTTCAATTATTCCCAAAATGCCCTTGATAGCCAAAATAATCAATATATTTATGATCGAGTTTAAAATGATTTTATTTACTTGAGTAGAATGTATTTATCATTTATATTATAGATTGCTTAATAATGGAAAAATTTTAGATTTATGAATCCAGATTAAAATCAGAGATATGAGTTCTACATGTATTATTCTCTAATTATGAAAATACAAAAACACACACAAATATACCAAAATTGGTTATTTTGAATAATAAGACCGAAATTACTACAACTAAAAAATAAAAGACTAAATTAAATTGTCAAGTTTTAAAAATTACATAATAAAAATTGTTATTTTTGCTAGGGGCAAAATTATGACCACATGACTAAAATTACAACTTTACAAGTTACAGGACTAATTTTGCAATATTGCTATAGATATAGGACTAATTTTTGCAATTTCCCCAATATTACTACGTACACTCCATTTTACAAATTAATTCGTGAATAATATACATCTCTTTAATTTAACATGAGTGAAGAAAATTAAACACAATTATTTTACACGTGATATATAATTTATTAAATATTTATTGATGTCTTCAATTAATTGATTTCTTGTAGGGTGATCGTTTCACCATGAACAGACAGCTGTTAAATCATCGAATAACAATTGGTCGTATTGGGGTTTTACTCAGAAATAATCAAACCACAGTTGATGATTATCTGAACCAGTGTTTGTACGTGGTTAATATGGGCAGTAACGATTACCTTAACAACTATTTTCTGCCAGTACTATCCCCAGCACGTCTTTTATACACACCTGACAGGTTTGCAGAAATTTTGGTTCAGAAATTCTCTCAACAATTAAGGGTCAGTATTTTATATATATGTTTTTTATTATTTAATTATATATGTTTCTTTTTATATTGCAAATCTTATTGTATCATTTATTATTTTATATGCTGGTAAATTGCAATCTTAGTCATGTTATTATGGGGTGTTTGACAATACTAGTCCCGCAGAAATCACGGTTTGCAAAAAGGTTCCGCAAATTGCAAAAAATTATCAATTCCAGTTGTTTGAAATTTGCCGAATATATTCATGTGTCTATATTTCCGGCCACATTCGTTGATGTGGAAACCGATTTCGCTTATGCGGACATCCTCTTCCGTTTTTGTCCTAATCAACATATCAACTTGTAAGACAACATCAGAAGATTTGGATAGAATATTAACATCGTGAATTTTTCTGTTAGATTTTCCACCTTTTAGTGACCAAAGAACCGATATCGGGGTTTTTTTTTTGAAAATTAAAGGACTTTTTTACAAATCATAATTGTTGTGGGACTATTATTGTCAACCTGCCTATAATTGTAGGACTAAAATTGCAATTTACCCTTGATTATCCTTCACATATTATAAACACTTATTTGTACTATAATTAAGCATTCACGTGATGATAACTACTGCACTTAAATAGAATCAGATTCTGATTATATTCCGACTTTTACAAACAAGTAAACACTGTTAGAACTAATTTCATCAAACACTCTTAAATTTTCATAACTCACTTCTAATTTTATTCACAAACACCATCAATTAACCAAAGTGGAACCCCCCCCCTCCCTTCTAATTTTTTAACTAGATACAATTTACAATTTAAATATTTATTTACAAGGATATATTATATTCACTCCTCCCCCATATACACCCGCCAAATTATTCATAAATCTGGTATATAAAAGTGGGGCTCACCATCGGCAACAAAACAAAATAATTTTCCTCAAATTGTAGTCCCCCCCTCCCCCTCCCCTCCCCTCCCCCAAATATAAAATCCTATATCCGCCACAATATGTAACTACTTCTAGTTTTTACATTTGAATAAAACACTTCTTCTAAAAGCAGTTTTTTGCAAATACTCGGGACGAATAACCGTCTTCTTTTTTGGCACTTGCTAGACCTTGTACAACTCCGGAGCAAGAAAAGTGGCAGTTTTTGGGGTTGGTTTACTAGGTTGCCTTCCTCAAGAGTTGGCCAATTTTCCTACAAACGGATCAACATGTGTCGATTTCATCAATAATGCTGCCCAATTATTCAATAACAGGCTCATTCCACTCATCGACGACCTCAATAACAATCTTCCTGATGCCCAGTTTATCTATGTAAACATCACCAGCATTTCATTAGGAGATCCTTCAGCCATTGGTACGTTAACATACACTCCAAGATTATAAATTGGTTTCGAATTTTTTTAATGGTTAATAACAAAAACTACCCATAACGTTGGGGTAATTTTCAAAAACAAAATCCAAAGATATTTTAAATTTACAAAGAGCCCCTGAATTTTGATTGTCTGAAATTTAAGGGGTAAATGAAATATTTCTAGAAGTATCAGGGGCATTTTTGAAATATTTTTTTGCATATAAAGGAGGAAAGAAAGTGTAACCGAAATCAAACATCAAGTTTTTTTTTTTTGCAATTCTTGAAAAGTTGTGGTTTTTTTTTGTAATTAGTCCGAACCTCTGGGGTTTTATTGTTATTTTCCCTATTTTTAATGGATGGTTACAAAAACTACGGCCGAGGTTGGATAATTGATTCCGTCTTACATTTTACTACCCCAATTCCGTTAGTCGATTTGATGAAATTTTTTGACATAATTAAATATTTTACAATTACATCCCTCAAGTTTTCTAAAGATTACAATTAATCCCAATTCTTCATTTAATTTTTTGTAATATTTAGAAAAATTGAGAGATGTAAATATAAAATATTTGATAAAATCGGCAAATTTAGTGAGTTCATTTAACAGTTAGAGTAGACAAAATCAAACTTTAATTTACCAAAACCTCAAGAGCTGTTATTGTAATTTGTCCCTTTTTTAATAGTCTCGCACCATGGAACTTACAAAATAGTACTTTATATCCTATCCTGTTTTATCAAGACATGCCACGTGCATTAAAATTAAAATCATTAATACGCACAACATAGTGTAACGGTAAAATGGAATACGAGATCAGAATTGGAACCTAACTAGCAAATTATGATACATGATTGCTAAATAAAAGAGTGATTATTACTAATTGTAAATATATTAACTTAGTATTTCATGTTAATTTATTTCAGGTGTTCGAGTTACCAATGTTCCATGCTGTGTCGTACGGAGAACAACTGGCCTATGTGCACCAAACCAGGTCCCATGTAGTAATAGAAATGAGTATACTTTTTGGGATAATTTTCATCCTACCCAGATTTTGAATCGTGCTACGGCTTCAAGAGCATACACTGCCACATTGCCATCCGATGCCTATCCCTTTGATATTCGAACTCTCGTACAGCAGTAAAAGTTTTTATAAATTAGCACCAAATTAAATGCAAATTACACTTATCAGTTTTGCATGTCTGTGTTGCTGTTTAATTCTTAAATAAGACAGTTTTTTGGTTTCATAAATTTGAATAACTACTTATGTATGTGTCTTTCTTCAAGTGTTTGAAAGCAATTAATGAAACTTGTTATGACTTATGTGCAATTTTGATCCCGTAAATTTTAATTTGTGCAACATTTTAGTTTTACAAGTTTTAATTTCGTGCGATTTTGGTCATCATAAGTAGGTGTTTCAACATTTCATGTGTTCCCACAATACATACTCAAAATACCAAAAATACCTATGGATGCTTAAGTTACAAGACCTGAATTGTTATTTTGCTAAGGAGTAAAATCGTCAAGGTCTCAAACTGCCATATTAAAAATTTAAAGTTACTGGACTAAGATTATCAACACTAAGAGTTACAAGACTAAAATTGCGGTTAAGCCCTAAAGGCAACCTTGAACAGACTAAACAACATATTTGTGAACCCATGAAATCATAATAACTATCTAAAAAGCGCTAGGCGCTAGACGGGCGACAGACTGGTGTCTAGTGCCTAGGCGGAGCCTGGGTGGGGTTAGGCGGGACATGAGCGGAGTTAGACGGGGCCTAATCGAAAGAATAACCAAGGCGAGCAAGGGGATTTTTAGAACAGTGCCTGAAATTTGTAATTACAGGGATTAGCAATTTATGTCCAATAAATTTTTTAAGTAGCAATTTTAGTCCCATAAGATTTTGATTCTGTGCAATTTTAATTTGTGCAAAATTTTAGTTTTACAAGTTATAATTTCGTGCGATTTTGGTCATAAGTAGGTGTTTCAATATTTTATGTGTTTCCACAATGAATACTCAAAATACCCAAAACGCCTATGGATGCTTAAGTTACAAAACCTGAATTGTTATTTTGCTAAAGAGAAAAACCGTCAAGGCCCGAAACTGCCACGTTAAGAAACTAAAGTTACTGAACTAAGATTATCAACCCTAAGAGTTACAAAGACTAAAATTACAGTTAAGCCTAAGGGCAACCTTGAACAGACTAAACAACATATTTGTGAACCCATGAAATCAGAATAACTATCTATCTGCAAATCATAAGTACGATAAAACAATTCATAAACACTTATCATTGTTAAAAGATGGACCGTTGCGAATTATTTAGCCACCACACATGCAATGTGAGGCCGTTTACTAGGTCGTCAATTTTCATACAGGCATACAACAAGTATGCATTTTACAGTCGTCAAGAACACGGCATTAAAAATGTTACAGAAAAGTATATTAAACAAGTTATGTTTTAACATACATTAAACATGTGGAACGTGAACTTACTCGGACAGCATAATAGGAATTTATGATCAATCATGAAATTAAGCATGACGATCCATTTGCGGAAACTTCAATTGTTGCATAAAATGGAACCGCAGCATTGGCACTTCATTTACATCAGCTATTGAGAAAGTTAAAATTCATTAAACATTAGCTTGACAATGTCGATAAAGTCGTATGTACCTATATATTTAGGGATAATTACAAAAACATTTGGTCTAATTACACCAACAAAAAAAAAAATCCAGAGATTTTTGAAAATTACGAAATCCCCTTGAAATTTGATTTGTCTTACGTTTTCGCCTTCCATTAATCAAGGGGGTAGCCAGACCGCATGGTTAGCCCTACCCCAAATTTTCCCCTTAGCTCAACATTTTTTTCCTCTTATAAAATATATATAATTTTTTTTTATTTTCTTTCCATAAAAAAACAGGACAAAAAAATTTTTTTTTTTTTTTTTTTTTTGGGTGGGGGGGGGCTTGGCTACGCCGCTGCATAAACAAAAATATTTCGAAAATCCCTTGCCATTTATAGAAATATTATAATTACTTTATCCCTTAAATTTAAGACATAATCAACCTCATGAGTTTTTTTTTTGAAATTTCAAAATCCCTCTGGTTCTTTTGTAGTTAGGCCAAACCTGATGGGTGTTTTTGTAATTATCCCATATATTTATACATATGACATATATAATATATGTCTTAGAGAAGGATTATCCTCATTAATTAATTCTAAAGTGGGATTAAATCTTACACTAATTGAAGAGGCGTTTGGTCTTGCCTAGGGTAATCATCATTTGGGTTTTGCAGCCCGTTGACTTGAAAATAGTTTCGAGCATCAAAATGGTGAGGTTGACCAAGCTCAAAGTCAGAACTGCCAGGCATCAAATTCATGTGCTGCTGGACTCTCTCAGTTTCAGCTATCTACACAGTTATATACATCTAACATCAGAAAACTGTGAGGGAAAGTATATGTTAAAACTACCCCATAGGTTTAGCTTAATTACAAAATAGCCCAGTCATATTTCAAATTACAAATACCTCCTCTTGAGCCTCTTGTGAGTACAGTTTTGTAAGCTAAAAACAAATGTCAAAGGGATATTTCTATAAGGATTAATTGCAATTTTGGTCCTACGAATATAAGTGGTTGAAATATTTGGTCCTGTAAGTATCTTGTGTAGCAATTTTGGTCCTGTAAATTCAAAGGAATGTCATATTTGGTCCTGTAAGTATGCTATGTAGCAATTAAGGTCTCGTAAATTTTTATTTTTGTGCAATTTGAGTCCTATAAGTTTTATTTTTGTGCTATTTTGGTCCCAAATTGGTAAGTTATATTTCATCATTTGAGGACTAAAATTGCTACACATAAATAATTACAAGACGAAGTATGTCACCTCTACCAAAAGTGCAATTAAGGCTTTCTATAATTTTAAAAGATAACAGTTTTTTGTAATCAGACTAAATCTTAGGGGCTTTGTAATTAATCCTATATATGTACACACGCTTACCTTTGCTCGAAGGAACTGATTATTGTGATGTAAATCAATCTCCTGCTGCCAATTATTATTTTTCATGACCAAAAAAAAAAAAAAATCAGATAGCTGAAAATTTAAATAGAATGAATGCTTAAAAGATCAATAGTCTTATCTGGGATGCTATAACACCAACCATTTTCCTGACAATACTTTTAACATTAAAAAACTAGGGAAGCATTCAACAATTTAAAGAATTAAAATTCGAAAAAAAAAAAAAGGAATATATATCGTTTTTACAAATATTTCACAAGCAGATTAATGGCAGATCAACATGCCTGTCAATAGCAATTTTGCTGAAATTAACAATTGGGCATAAAGTATTTTGGCTGGCTTTGAACCAGATAATAAATAATTTCAAAAGAGGTTGAATTGCATATTCAATTCAGTCCACTATGTAGGTATACACTGAGCAGTTCCGCCCACTAATTTAGGGGTTACAAAATAACACACTAACTTATAATTTGTTGCACATTGAGTTCAACCTTTGTTTGCAATTATGAATGCTACCAAATTTTGGGTATTTCAACGGATACATTTGGAAATAAAAAATAATTCAATATGCCAATATCATTAAAAATGGTTGAATGGATTGAAATCCTCAAAATTTTGCAGCAATTCTAGCTGATTTCGCAATTGTCACGTATTTTGTCATGCCCCTAAATTAGTGGATGGAAATGCAACTAGCTAGTGGACTAATTATGCATTTTAGCCTTTCAAAAGATCATATTTTTAACTAAAGATGTCTTTTATTTACATGCTAAAAGTGAAATTATATATATCAAATTACACTATGAGTTAATGATAAATTACTTACCCTCTTTTGCATGTACTCAATTTCAGCAAATAGCAACTCATTCTGATCAGAGATATAAATAAGTTGCGTTAATAAGCAGGAGTACTGTGCTGACAAGATTAAAATAGCATCAAATTATTTTAGGGATAATTACAAAACCCCCTCTAATATTTGGGCTAATTACGAAAAAAATTCAGAGATGTTTTAAGATTATAAAATATCCCATTAGGTTTAATTATGTCTTAAATATTTTAGTGGGTAACCGAAATATTTTTATAAATGTCAGGAGGGATTTCAAAAATAATTTTTGCTTATGAAGTCGGAAATTGTCAGAGTTTTCAAAAACTTTAGTGGGTAATCAAATTTTAAGGTGTTTTTTTTGCGATTTTAATAAACCTATGGATTTTTTGTAATTAGACCGAACCTCAGAGTTTTTTTTTTTAATTATCCCATTATTTATATCAAACTAGTGTGCACCTTCTTGGCCCGGATTCTGCTTATTCCTCTTTCGACCCTTGTCTCCAGATTTTTTAGGTCTTTGAGTTGTAAAGCCCCTAAACACTCACCAAGCATGTTCCTAAATTAAAAAAAAAAATAATAGGGAAAATATCATAACAGAGAAATTGGACCAATTAAGTACATTCATGTGAATAGTATAAATAAAGGGTACCTGTTTTGATTCTGCAAATTACTGATATGAGCACGCAATTTTGATGCTTCTTGCTGGTAGTACTGAAATATTGTTGAAAAAAGTTAGAATTTTTGCTATTTTTGTGACAATTAATTTGAAAAATCAACCCGATATACAAATTAATCAAATGATCACGCGCAGGTAGTAGCAAGAAGCTAGTTAACCATATTCTAACACGGGAAAGCTATCTTAGACCTTGGTTTATTCTCTGTGCCAAATAAGCAAAAACTACCTCTAGATTTGGAGTAATAACAAAAAGAACTAATGTGAGACCCCGAATTTTAACGTGAGATTCGGTGTTATGTAGTGATTATTTATTTGGCTATGTATCACAAACCTATTATTAATGAAACTCGACTCTATTTTTATTTATTCCTTCCAACGTCAATTACGCATTTCGCATTTTTAGAGCTTAGCAATTTTATATTCTTCCTCTAGTATTAATACTTGATCGAATGACTACTACTTTAGGAATATTAGACCTCCAACAATTTAGGAGTACATTCCAATCCTTATCCTAATATTTCATCTTATTCTATAATTCATCCCAACCAATTTCCCAATCAATTTTTTTAAAAAAAAAAAAAAAATATTTTTTTTATATTTTTAAAAATTTCGAAAATTACCATAAATGGGGAGGTTGTTTCATATTCTTTTCAAGACCTACAATTATATATGTATATATATATATATTTACATATATATATTAAATTTTTTTTCTCAACTTTTGGTCACATGCTTAAAGGATGGACAAACTTTTCTTTCCACCAAATTCTAATAAATAAAAATACCAACACCATGATTATTATTCCCTCCAACTTTTGGCTCCTTGTCTTAGGGGAATCAATCATTTTGTTATTTTTTTTCTTTATCTATCAATATTATTCATTTCATAATTATCATAAAAACACAAGACTTGCTTCCATTTTCCTCTCTAAAGGATCAAATTCTTCAAGCATAAGGTAAGAATATCTTCATTTCTCCCAACTCTATTTTTCTTCTCCAATCCTCAACCTTATACCTTCACCATCTAATAATGTTGAATCCTTCTTGTTGAGGTACTCCTAGAGAAAATTCTTGAAGAATTAGAGACCTAGATTTGACTACAAACTTGAAGAGGAAATTCAAGATTTCATATTATTAAGGTGAGAAAATTATGGTTTTAGTATTTTTCTCTTGACAACATGAAGAATTAATTTTTGACTCAAGAATATAAATTTTTGGAGTTTAGGGGCTGACCTACATCATCTCAAGTGGAGGTTAGAGGCTTGAAGAAAATTTCCATTTTTGAGACTACTTGAAGATATTAAGGTGAGTAGTAACCATTTGGTACTAGTATATTTTCTTTTGACTTGAGACTTTAATTTTAACACCAAAATATGGTTTGGATACCATTTAGGGGCTGATCTTCAAGAGTTTTAGTCAAGAAGTTGATTCAAGGAAGAAGACCACATTTTAGATCAACCCGAGAAACTACTACGAGGTGGGTGGAAAAATTCTTTCAACTTCTAGGTGTTTTAAATTGAAAATATGCATGTAGTATTTTGTTATTGAGCACTTGAGATATATATTATATATTGCATGCTATTTTCTTGTATCAAGTTGGAAAAATTCTCAAGTGTTGCTCAAAAATGTGATTTATCGAAAAATAGGGCATACATGCACATTTTATTGTTATACTTGATGAAATTTTGTATGAGAAGGATATGTATGTGTATGACTCTTGAAATCTATGTTTTGAATGATTTATAACCTGGACAAGTCGAGCATAATTGATTAAATTTCAACTTTTGGACTTAAAATGCAAAAATGGAAAGTTGGTGGACTTAATTGCAAGAAAAATAAAATTTAAGGGACCCCTCTGTAATTTTCGATTTTTGGGACTGAACTCAGGTTCAAAAATTATGTTTTGATATTTTAATAAAGTTTTAAGAGTTTTTAGATAAATAAAATCAACCCTTGAAAGCCCAAGGACTAGATTGTAAAATTTGAGAAGTTTAGGGGCTATTTTGCAAATTTCGAAACTGTACCAGACCCTAATTTTGAAATTTGAAATTTTAACTCTTAAGGGACTGGAAATAACATATTTTAAGTGTATTCCAAAAATCCAAGTGTTTAGAGCTTGGAAAGTAATTTTTAAAAATTGAGGGACCAAATTGTAAAAGATTAAACTTGAGGACCCAAATGAAATTTCCAGGACTTATGCAGCCCATGCACCTGGAAATACTAATTTAACTATAACATAATTATATTTTGGACCCAAGGTTCAAATTTCATAACAATTGGACCCCTAAAAGCCTTAAAGGCAATTATTTCAAAATGGGACAAAAATGAGATTTTCAAAAGTTAAGGGACCTATACTTATGGCGTTTTAAAACTGTTTTTGTTCCAATATCCCACTAACCTTAGTGACATTTTCCAACTGGAATCACATTAAAAGCCCTCCCGGTTTGTGAGTTCCGATTATTTTAAACTTAAGGCCCGAAATGACAATTTTAACAAATTTGGGGCCAATGTGAGAATTTTATAAAAACTCGACCTCAAAACTTTAAAAACCTGAATCTCTGAACAATTTAGAGATTTTAGGAACTGACCTCATAATTTTTTCAAGGTCGGGATATTTATTTATTCAATTTTTAACCCCAAAAGTATTGGTTTTTACAAAACGGGGCTAATTGTAAATTTTTCTTTTTATCAAGGACCTAACTTAAATTATTTTTCATTTACTAAAACAGCCCTGGACCCTCTGACTTTAGTTATTAATTAAAATATTTTATTTTCTCAAAAACTACTTGACTTATCGGATCGCTTGACCGATTAAAACCCAATCGCGGGCGACTTCCTCGTGTTGCGATTTCGAATCTATAACGGACTTATGTTCCACCTAATCTTTCAAGATATCGAAGATTGCTTATCCTCCCGATAATCATCTTCATCCAAATAACCCCACCAACGCCATAATTACTTTACGCAAATTTTCGAAAACTTTTTATGAATCGCTTCCCGAATCAATATACTCATTTCACCTGGTTGACTACCCGAACGTGTACTTAATTTCTTGCCGAGTCAACTTGGTGTGTCGAGCTCACAAATCGAATGGATACGTCGGGGATGGAACCGGCAGCTCGGCCGCTATTCCACTCTTCCTACCCCATCGCCCTAATCCCGCAAATCGAGGGACGGAGTTTGTCCAAGGGAAGCGGGTCGTAGTACTTGAGGTATAATCATGATTATGACAAATCCGAGCCTTGCTAGCTCCACTGTGGATTTTGTCTTTGCCTATGGAGCGATAAGGTGACAGTCTTGGACCATCTTGCTCGGGAGTTACAAGGAAGAACGAAGGAATCGCGCCCGATCCACACGATTCCGGAGTTAATCGGTTTCCGCTTGGTTGGCGCTACAAATCCGTGCGCAACCGCTACTTGTCTTGCATAGGATTGGCGTTACAAATCCGTGCACGCAATCCTCATGTTTACTTGGACCATAGTGCCTTACTTGACCATGAACTGTTTTCTCAAATTGTATAAGTATATTACTTAATATGTTTATCACGACGCTTGTGGATCGTGTGTGTGAAATCATGCATCATCTCTCACACGTTTTCATACAACTAAATTTCTCGCATTAACTATTTATATCGCCACACTTGCACACGATCACCCCATCCACCGAGATTTTTGTCTCATTCCCTCCTCGTTTTCTAACCTTTAGATGAAGAGTACGCCAAAGGCACCGAACCTACAGATTGAATCCCTATCGTGTTGTGGAGCGACATTTCCTTTTTCTTTTATTTGTTGTTGGACTCCTTCATTTTATTTCTGTTTGACCGTAAGTTAATTAAGATAATCTTTTGGGTTGTATTCGGATCTTGCCGGACCTTAAGATGTAATTTGTACTCGTGGTTATTTTAAATTCCATTTGCATTAGACTCTATTTTCCTTGGAATTTTGTATCTTTGGTTTCGATTTGTTGATTTATTTCTCTTTAAGTGATTGATCGTTGTCGCGTCACGTTTGGGGCGTGATGATTATGGTATCGTCGAGCTCGGCTAGTAAGATGGAAACTTACACCGAGCTGACCCAGGATAGGACCCTCGGACTGTGTTGGGTAGTACCGTGACTTGACTAATTAAGTTGTGAAATCGATTTCAAAAATGGCATAGAACCATATTATTGATGTTTAGGTTAAGCTAAAATTTATACTTGGAGAATCCATAGTCATACTTGATTTGACTTAGCTGACTTTTGACTGACTTTCCTTAGTTATTCTTTCCTTGTTCTTCCCTATCTTTTCTTACTTCGACTGATCCTTCTTAGTTTGGCTTGTTCAGGATGGAGCCGACGCCACCTATCTGGTGGGAATTATTGGAGGCCCGCGCCGAACGTGATTACTTCCGGGCATACACGAACCACTGGCACCAGGAATACCTTCGAGCTATCTCGGACTGGCGGAAAAACGCCGCCGCAACCAAGAATCGACACACCTCCTCGCAAAGAGCCAAGAGGAGAAGAACAATCTTACCCTCCTTGCTAGGGATCGCGAGGATACAATCCGTGCTCGCGAGGATCAAATCCATCAATCCAGAACACTTGGAAGTTACTCGCACGAAGATGGAACGCGCTGGAGGAAGGCCGCGGAAAGTGGGAAAGGGAGGCATACATGTCGAGAGGCACCATCGATCGTCTCAAGATACTATCATCAAACAAATGCAGGTGATAGAGGACCTCACACATGCCTTAACTCGGGATCTTTGCTTGGAGGTCGCCGCTTAGCGCCTAATGCACCACCGTTGCCACCACCCGAGGCGGAACCCATGCCCGACTTCGAGGCCGATAATGAAGAGGATCCCGAGGAGGATCCTCAAGAAGATCTCAAGAGGATCCCGATGAGGATCCAATGGAAGATGAAGAGCCCGAGGCGCTTGAAGCCGCCCACTCGATGATGCTCTCGGATCGAGCAAGGCGATGGCGGCCGATCGGCGGCTAATGTGAGGTGGTACTCGGCCCGATCGATCCGATTATGGACGAGGCCGCTAGTGATGATGACGGCGACCTCACCGAGTAGATAACTTATGTGCTAGATTTTAGTCGATGCTTAATTCCATCCTGTTGTATTTTGTTTTCGATTGTACCTTAATCAAGTTGTATCCTCGACTCTAGTTTATCTTCGATTTTATATTCTTGTTGTATGAACTCATTCGGTGTATTCAAATTTCACATCAATGAATATACTTTTTCTACTTATTCTATGTCTTGTGTATTGTTGTTGTGATATAACTTGTTATATGCAAGTACTTATTGAAATCATTCCTTTCTCAATTGTAGCTAAACTACAAGTACATGGCCGAAACCGTGGACGAGGAGACCCCGCCGTATTCCCCGTAGGTATGTGGATGTACCCAGGAACGGGTACCCTCCCCGAACTACCACCACCTCCTCCGCCAATCACAGGAGATAACCTAACTATGAATAGCCTTTTGCAAATGATATTGGTTTTTATGAGGCAACAAGCGAGAGCCTCGTCGGCCCAACCATGAACCTACTCGAGAGACGAATGACCGCACCTTGGAACGGTTTTTACGATTCGACCCCCGACTTTCTTAGGGGAACCGGATGACGTGAAAGCGAGAAGAATGGATCGGGAACGGAGAATATCTTCAATGCTCTCCAATACTCGGGAACAAAAGGTTACGCTCGCCGTGTTCGACTAGAATCACCTCGAGATTGGTGGAGAATAAATTGAGAGAAAGTGGGAACATGACCAAATAGATAGGACATGGAAAATTTCTGGTCAATTCAATGAGCAATACATACCTCAAGTCGTGAAGGAGGCACGCGGGATGAATTCCATAGGTTGAGACAGGGGAACATGTCGTGGCCCAAGATGAGTCCGAATTCCATCGGTTATCCAAATATGCCCCAGAACAATCAAAGACGGAGCGGACAAATTGTATAAGTTCACACGGATCAAGCCGAACTCGAAAACAACTTTTGATCATTGAAATAACAACATACTCAAATGATAAGCGACCCCCTCCGTTGAGTCGGGACTTAACCGCATTGGTCAAATTCAAATTAATAGGCCATCGAACAGATCTCAAAAGGACAAAGAGCTGGGACAACCATCAAGGCCGCTGTTAAAATTCGAAGGGCGATTGTTAAGACGAGAAAAAGGAAAGGACCGATCTGAGGAAAACCGGGCCAAGTATGTACACATTGCCAAAAACCGGTCATATCGCAATGATCGTTGGCGTAAACATGGAAGGTGTTTACTGTTGTGGTAGTAATCAACACCACCGGATTGCCCTTAAATACGAAGACCGGACCAAACAGTGCAACCACGTGTTCGGCTAACGGCCAGGGTAACCGGCGCAAGATGCTGCCGAGCATTTGCACTAGCCGGACATGAGGCTCCGGAGGCAACGGCGTGGTGGAAGGTGCGACGCTTCTAATATCTAGCCACTACGCTAAAGTACTATTTGACCCTGGATCAACGCATTCATTTGTTGCACCACATTTTGTACACAAGTTGCATGCATGCATGGAACATATGCCTATAGGTTTAGAAGTGTCCACTCCTATGGGCGCAAGCCGATAATGATATTATCTATAATGCATGCGGTTAAGATTGATGAGATAAACTTTCCTGCCGATTTGATCTTGCTACCTATATCCGAATACGACATTATATTGGGAATGAATCGGTTGTCTCGCACACCATGCACAAATGGACCGCCATCGCAAGTCCATTAAACTATGTGAACCCGAGCCCGAAGTGGAAATTTCGGGAAGGGCACGGTTAAGATTGCCCCAATCATTTCAAATGAAAGCGGGAAGCGATCACTAGAGGGGCACAAGGGTACTTGGCGTTTGTAATTAACAAACCTAAGGTTGAGACACAAATTAATCAAGTACCTATAGTATCGGAATATACAAATGTATTTCCACAAGAACTCACCACCGCCCCTCCGGATAGGGAAGTTGAGTTCACCATCGAGGTATTACCAGAACCGCCCGACGCTGGACGCCGTATAGAATGGCTCTGTTGAGTTGCAAGAGTTGAAGACTCAATTACAAAAGGCGATGGATGTGGGATTTATCCGACCGAGCACGTCTCCGTGGGGAGCACCGTCTTGTTTGTCAAAAAGAAAGATGGCACATTAAGACCGTGTATGACTATCGCGGACTTAACAAATAAGTGACCATCAAGAACAAATATCCCCTCCCGAGGATAGACGAACTGTTTGATCAACTTCAAGGAGCGACGATGTACTCAAAGTTTGATTTACAACAAGGATATTATCGATTAAAGATCCGTGAAGAGGACGTTTCCAAAACAAAGATTTCGGACATCGGATATGGACACTACGAGTTTGTAGTGATGCCTTTCGTCTAACAAACGCACTGCCAGCGTTTATGGATCTAATGCATCGAGTCTTTCAACCTTATTTGGATCAATTCGTAGTGATATTCATTGATGACATACTCGTATACTCCAAGTCTAAAGAGGAGCATGAGCGCGTCATCCAAAATTGTTTTAGAGACACTACGAGCACAAGTTTGTATGCCAAATTCAAAGTGCGAATTTTGGCTTAGTGAAGTCGCATTCTTGGGACACATAGTATCCTAAGACTCGGGATCGCCGTAGATCCTTGAAAGTACTGATGCAGTGGTTGAATGGAAACAACCCGAGTCAGAATCTGAGAGATTAGAAGTTTCTTAGGACTAGCCGGATATTATCGAAGATTTATCCAAGATTTCTCCAAGATAAGCCGGACCACTCACTCGACTAACCCGGAAGCAAGTCAAGTTTGAGTGGAATGACAAGTGTGAGGCTAGTTTCCAAGAGTCAAGAACGACTTACTACGACTCTCCGGTCTTAGCCCTTCCAAAGGAATGAAAACTTTGTCGTCTACAGTGACGCATCAAAGGAAGGACTAGGAGCGAGACTCATGCAAGAAGGAAAGGTCATTGCTTACGCATCACGAAAACTCAAGCCGTATGAAGCCAATTACCCAACGCATGACTTGGAATTGGCGAATAGTGTTCGCGTTAAAGAAATGGAGGCACTACCTCTATGGAGCAACATTCACGGTTTACACAGATCATAAGAGCCTAAAGTATCTATTCTCTCGAAGGAACTCAATTTGAGGCAACGGAGATGGATGGAGTTAATAGAAGATTATCACTTTGATATTCAATACCATCCCTGAAAGCTAACGTAGTAGTGGCGCCTTAAGCGAAAAGACGAGTTTAGCTAGACTAATGATTCGAGAGTGGAGATCATTAGAAGAATTGAGCACTTGGAATCCGACGAGAACCAAGATCTCGAATTTCATGTGCTAATATCTCGATTAAACCCGATCTCTTCAACGAGATCAAAGTAACACGAGGGGATTGACGTGCAACTTCAAAAACTAAAAGAAAGATACTCAAAGGAGAGAGATCGGGAATTCTCGGTGCGGAAGATGGGACCATCGATTTCGGAATAGAATTTGTGTACCGAGTGATGAGCAACTTAGGAACAGAATCCTCTCGAAGCACACCGTTCGAAATACACTATACATCCTGGAGGAAACAAGATGTATAAGGACTTGAAACAAAGACATTACGGTGGGCAAACATGAAGAACCAGGTAGCGAGTTCGTTGCGAGATGCTTGACTTGTCAACGAGTAAAAGTTGAACACCAACGACCATCCGGTTTATTACAACCGTTGAGAATTCCCGAGTGAAATGGGAACACATAACGATGGACTTCGTGCGGATCTACCGAGGACTAGACGAGGCGATGATGCTTATATGGGTAGTCGAGACCGACTCACGAAATCGCACACTTCCTACCCATGAAGAAAACCGACAGCTTGCGTAAAACTTGCGCAAATTTATATCCGAGAGATCATTCGACCGCATGGAGTGCCGGTCGATATAGTGTCGACAGAGACCCGAGATTTGTCTCCGCATTCGAAATGCTTACATAAGGAATTGGGTACCTCACTAAGTTTCAAGACAAAGAAGACATCCACAAACCGATGGCCGATCGAGCGAACAATTCAAACCCTGGAAGACATGTTGCGAGCATGTACGTTGGACTTCCAAGGAAGTTGGGATTCGTGCCTTACCATTGGCCGAGTTCGCCTATAATAACAGCTATCGGCCACAATTGGGATGGCACCCTACGAAGCCTTGACGGGCGAAAGTGTAGATCTCCACTACACTTTGGGAGATTGATGACCAATGGACTCCAAAAGAAAAACGAAAGTCGCCATCGATTCCAAAGGTCGACTTAGTTCGGAGGCCATGGAGAAGGTCAAGTTGATTAAGGAACGGATCCGCACAACTCGGAGCCGCCAAAAGAGTTACGCAGACAAGAGGAGAAAGGACTTGGAATTTGAAGCCGGAGATGAAGTATTCCTCGGTGTCTCCACGGAAAGGATTGATCAATCCAAAGAAAGGAGGCAAGTTGAGTCCGAGATATGTTGGACCTTACAAGATTTTGCGGAGGATCGGGAAGTTAGCCTACCGACTTGAGTTCTGCACACGAAGACGGGAATGCACGATGTATTCCATGTATCGAGATTGAAAAGGTATCAACCAGATCTCGAGCACATCATCACTCGTGATGATCCTCCTCTAATGGAAAATTTATCTTACACCGAAAACCAATCGAATCATTGACCAAAGGTGCGTCGGTTGCGTAACAGAGAGATTCCAATGGTTAAAGTTGTATGGCGGAATCACAACCGAGACGAAGACGCAACGTGGGAGATGGAAGAAGACATGAGGAATCAATATCCGAGATTGTTCAAGAGAATTTGGGGACCAAATTCTTTTAAGGAAGGGTGAATGTGAGACCCCGAATTTTAACGTGAGATTCGGTGTTATGTAGTGATTATTTATTTGGCTATGTATCACAAACCTATTATTAATGAAACTCGACTCTATTTTTATTTATTCCTTCCAACGTCAATTACGCATTTCGCATTTTTAGAGCTTAGCAATTTTATATTCTTCCTCTAGTATTAATACTTGATCGATTGACTACTACTTTAGGAATATTAGACCTCCAACAATTTAGGAGTACATTCCAATCCTTATCCTAATATTTCATCTTATTCTATAATTCATCCCAACCAATTTCCCAATCAATTTTTTAAAAAAAAAAAAATATTTTTTTTTATATTTTTAAAAATTTCGAAAATTACCATAAATGGGGAGGTTGTTTCATATTCTTTTCAAGACCTACAATTATATATGTATATATATATATATTTACATATATATATTAATTTTTTTTTTTCAACTTTTGGTCACATGCTTAAAGGATGGACAAACTTTTCTTTCCACCAAATTCTAATAAATAAAAATACCAACACCATGATTATTATTCCTCCAACTTTTGGCTCCTTGTCTTAGGGGAATCAATCATTTTGTTATTTTTTTCTTTATCTATCAATATTATTCATTTCATAATTATCATAAAAACACAAGACTTGCTTCCATTTTCCTCTCTAAAGGATCAAATTCTTCAAGCATAAGGTAAGAATATCTTCATTTCTCCCAACTCTATTTTTCTTCTCCAATCCTCAACCTTATACCTTCACCATCTAATAATGTTGAATCCTTCTTGTTGAGGTACTCCTAGAGAAAATTCTTGAAGAATTAGAGACCTAGATTTGACTACAAACTTGAAGAGGAAATTCAAGATTTCATATTATTAAGGTGAGAAAATTATGGTTTTAGTATTTTTCTCTTGACAACATGAAGAATTAATTTTTGACTCAAGAATATAAATTTTTGGAGTTTAGGGGCTGACCTACATCATCTCAAGTGGAGGTTAGAGGCTTGAAGGAAAATTTCCATTTTTGAGACTACTTGAAGATATTAAGGTGAGTAGTAACCATTTGGTACTAGTATATTTTCTTTTGACTTGAGACTTTAATTTTAACACCAAAATATGGTTTGGATACCATTTAGGGGCTGATCTTCAAGAGTTTTAGTCAAGAAGTTGATTCAAGGAAGAAGACCACATTTTAGATCAACCCGAGAAACTACTACGAGGTGGGTGGAAAAATTCTTTCAACTTCTAGGTGTTTTAAATTGAAAATATGCATGTAGTATTTTGTTATTGAGCACTTGAGATATATATTATATATTGCATGCTATTTTCTTGTATCAAGTTGGAAAAATTCTCAAGTGTTGCTCAAAAATGTGATTTATCGAAAAATAGGGCATACATGCACATTTTATTGTTATACTTGATGAAATTTTGTATGAGAAGGATATGTATGTGTATGACTCTTGAAATCTATGTTTTGAATGATTTATAACCTGGACAAGTCGAGCATAATTGATTAAATTTCAACTTTTGGACTTAAAATGCAAAAATGGAAAGTTGGTGGACTTAATTGCAAGAAAAATAAAATTTAAGGGACCCCTCTGTAATTTTCGATTTTTGGGACTGAACTCAGGTTCAAAAATTATGTTTTGATATTTTAATAAAGTTTTAAGAGTTTTTAGATAAATAAAATCAACCCTTGAAAGCCCAAGGACTAGATTGTAAAATTTGAGAAGTTTAGGGGCTATTTTGCAAATTTCGAAACTGTACCAGACCCTAATTTTGAAATTTGAAATTTTAACTCTTAAGGGACTGGAAATAACATATTTTAAGTGTATTCCAAAAATCCAAGTGTTTAGAGCTTGGAAAGTAATTTTTAAAAATTGAGGGACCAAATTGTAAAAGATTAAACTTGAGGACCCAAATGAAATTTCCAGGACTTATGCAGCCCATGCACCTGGAAATACTAATTTAACTATAACATAATTATATTTTGGACCCAAGGTTCAAATTTCATAACAATTGGACCCCTAAAAGCCTTAAAGGCAATTATTTCAAAATGGGACAAAAATGAGATTTTCAAAAGTTAAGGGACCTATACTTATGGCGTTTTAAAACTGTTTTTGTTCCAATATCCCACTAACCTTAGTGACATTTTCCAACTGGAATCACATTAAAAGCCCTCCCGGTTTGTGAGTTCCGATTATTTTAAACTTAAGGCCCGAAATGACAATTTTAACAAATTTGGGGCCAATGTGAGAATTTTATAAAAACTCGACCTCAAAACTTTAAAAACCTGAATCTCTGAACAATTTAGAGATTTTAGGAACTGACCTCATAATTTTTTCAAGGTCGGGATATTTATTTATTCAATTTTTAACCCCAAAAGTATTGGTTTTTACAAAACGGGGCTAATTGTAAATTTTTCTTTTTATCAAGACCTAACTTAAATTATTTTTCATTTACTAAAACAGCCCTGGACCCTCTGACTTTAGTTATTAATTAAAATATTTTATTTTCTCAAAAACTACTTGACTTATCGGATCGTCTTGACCGATTAAAACCCAATCGCGGGCGACTTCCTCGTGTTGCGATTTGAATCTATAACGGACTTATGTTCCACCTAATCTTTCAAGATATCGAAGATTGCTTATCCTCCCGATAATCATCTTCATCCAAATAACCCCACCAACGCCATAATTACTTTACGCAAATTTTCGAAAACTTTTTATGAATCGCTTCCAATCAATATACTCATCATTGCTGGTTGACTACCCGAACGTGTACTTAATTTCTCGCTGAGTCAACTTGGTGTGTCGAGCTCACAAATCGGAATGGATACGTCGGGGGATGGAACCGGCAGCTCGGCCGCTATTCCACTCTTCCTACCCATCGCCCTAATCCCGCAACCGAGGGACGGAGTTTGTCCAAGGAAGCGGGTCGTAGTACTTGAGGTATAATCATGATTATGACAAATCCGAGCCTTGCTAGCTCCACGTGGATTTTGTCTTTGCCTATGGAGCGATAAGGTGACAGTCTTGGACCATCTTGCTCGGGAGTTACAAGGAAGAACGAAGGAATCGCTTTGCCTCGATCCACACGATTCCGGAGTTAATCGGACCCGTTTGGTTGGCGCTACAAATCCGTGCACGCAACCGCTACTTGTCTTGCATAGGATTGGCGTTACAAATCCGTGCGCAATCCTCATGTTTACTTGGACCATAGTGCTCTTGACCATGAATCATGTTTTCTCAAATTGTATAAGTATATTACTTAATATGTTTATCACGACGCTTGTGGATGTGTGTGAAATCATGCATCATCTCTCACACGTTTTCATACAACTAAATTTCTCGCATTAACTATTTATATCGCCACACTTGCACACGATCACCCCATCCACCGAGATTTTTGTCTCATTCCCTCCTCGTTTTCTAACCTTTAGATGAAGAGTACGCCGAAGGCACCGAACCTCTGATTGAATCCCTATCGGTGTTGTGGAGCGACATTTCCTTTTTCTTTTATTTGTTGTTGGACTCCTTCATTTTATTTCTCGCTTGACCGTAAGTTAATTAAGATAATCTTTTGGGTTGTATTCGGATCTTTGCACCTTAAGATGTAATTTGTACTCGTGGTTATTTTAAATTCACGCATTAGACTCTATTTTCCTTGGAATTTTGTATCTTTGGTTTCGATTTGTTGATTTATTTCTGTTTAAGTGATTGATCGTTGTCGCGTCACGTTTGGGGCGTGACAACTAAAGAACTTGAAATTTGATTCAGTGTTACATTTTTACCCCAACTATAACCTAACGGAATTTGCTTACTTCATCAAATATTTTGCAACTACGCCGCTAAACTTTCTAAATATAACTGAATTTGGTGGATGGGATTTCTATAAAAAAAATTAGGAAAATAAGATTTTTAGTCCTGTAAGTTGGATTTTTTTGAGATTTAGTCCTCTACATTGTCACATTCATGTTTTAGTCCTTTAACTTTCAAACTTTTCTAGATATTCAGTCATTTAACTTAGCAATTTTATTTTTGGTCCTATAACTTAACAAATTTTAGAAATTTAGTCCTATAACTTAGCAATAGTTAAATTTAACTAATTTATTAAAAGCATAGTACCCATACTTCACATTTTTTTATAGAACCAAAAGTAAAATAATTAAAGTTCAATTTTGAAAACTAATTAAATTATAAAAGCAATTAAAAATTAAGTTAATTAGATTAATAAAAAATTTAAATAAATAGAGATTTCTAAAACAATTAATGAATTTTAGGAAAATTAAAATAATTACATCAAATTAGTAAATTACGAATAATTTGTCATATTTATTTAATTAACATTTGATGGAGATAATTATCTCCAAGAAATGGATGTGGACTAATGTACAAGATTCATTTATATCATAAGGCTTAAAAAATTAATGCTTGAAATATTTTTAAAAAATTAATTAAATTTAAAAATGATTAATTATTTTTTCAAAAAATTTAACTGTTAATTAAAATTATTCAATCCTAAAAAAAATTAATTAAGAAATAATACAGAAAAGGCTAGATATGTTCAAAATTACAAAAAGCCAATCAGCAGGGGCATAGCCAAGGGCCCCCGCGCACCCCAAATATTTTTTTGTCCCGTTTTTTCTATGGAAAAAAATGAAAAAAATAAATTATATATATCTTTTAAGGAGAATAAATAGTTGAGTTAGGAAGAAAACTTTTTTGGGTTAGGGATAACCATACGGGCTGGCTACGCCCTTGCCCATCAGATTTGATTTTGTCAAAGATATAACGGCAAAAAAAGTTTTTTCGTCCTTTATCTGAGGCTACTTTGAGATTTGGTCCTTTTTCTTTTTACTTTTTACAAATAGTCCTTTTTCTTTATAAAAGTTTGAGATTCGGTCCTATTACCGCCTATAGTAGGTAATCTTGACCTGCTACGCTGACGTGACATTTTTATTTTCAAAAATTTTAATTTAATCACATTTTTTGCTGACTTGGCAAGACTTGTGGATTGTTTTGGATGAAAATTAATCCTACGTGGCAAAATGGGGGGAAACTTAAAGTTTTTGAAAAAACTGAAAAATCATCTAATAAATCTGAAAATTATTTTAATAAAACTTAAAATTATTTTCAATTAATTAAAAATATTATAAAAAATATCCGAAATTATTGAAAAATCTAAAAGTTAAAATATATAAAATCTGATAATTTGTTTAAAAACTAAAAAAATAATAAAATTGAAATTTTTTTCTCCAAAAATTATAAAAATAAAAAGAAAATTATTGAAAAACTATAATCATTTTTAAAAAAATACATTTATTTAAGATATTTTAAAATATTTTAATTCCAAAATAAAAAAACTCAAAACTCTTTTTTAAAATTTTTAAAATTGTTTTAAAAATTCTGGATTTTCTAGAAATATTCAGATTTTAATATCCCGGTTTTGGGCAATTTTTAGAATTTAAAACAAATTTTGGATTTTTCAAAAACAAATTTCAGTATTTTCTTTCATTTTTAGATTTTTTAATATTTTTTATTTTGCAACAAAGTTCTATGCTTTTACCCATTTTGGAGTTTATAAAAATATTCAGATATTTGGATTTTTTTCCAAAAGTTTTCGATAGTTTTTAATTCTTTTTTAGATAAATTTCCATATTTGAAATTATTTTCCAGATTTTTAATTTTATATTGAATACATATTTACTATTTGAAGTAATTCTAAGATTTTAACACAACTTTTAGTTTTATAAACAAGATTTCAGATTTTTAAAACATCCTTTAGTTTTAAAAACAACTTTTTTATTTTAGTATTCTAAAATATTTTAAATAAATTTCAATTTTTAAAAAAATTAAAATAGTGTATTGTGTTTTTAACAATTTTCTGATTTATTTTTTGTAATTTTCGAAATACATTAATAACTTTAAGTTTCCCTCCATTTTCCCATGTAGTATTAATTTTCCCTCCAAAACAACCCACAAGTCTTCCAAGTCAGCAAAAAATATGATTAAATTAAAATTTTCAAAAATAAAAATGACACGTCAGCGTAGCAGGTCAAGATTACCTGCTATAGGCGGTAATAGGACCAAATCTCAAATTTTTATATAGAAAAATGACTATTTGTAAAAAGTAAAAAGAAAAAGGACCAAATCTCAGAGTAGCATCAAATAAAGGACCAAAAATTTTTTTTTGCCAAGATATAACGGAATAACTGTAATATTTCTATATATATATATATATATATTAGGGATATTTGGTATTTAAAATGTTATTTGTTTATGAAGGGGGAAAATGTATGATGGTATCAAACCTAATGGTTTTTTTTTCCTCGAACTTTCAATAATCTCTAGCTTATTTTGTAATTGGCCCGAACTTCAATTTTTTTTTTGTTTTTTGTAATTAACCCTAATTACATAAAGCCTTTGAGGTTTGGGTATTTACAAAAGACCTAGAAGAGTTTTAAAATTACAGAAAAATTTTGATTTTTTTTTTTTATGTTTTGCCACCTTCTTAAGCAAAAAAACATTTCAAACACCCGGTTATATTTATAGAAATATTACAATTTACATCTAAAAAATAAGATGAGATCAAACCTGAAGAAGGTTATGTAATTTTGAAATTTCTCTGGGTTACTTTATAAACCTGAAGAAGGTTATGTAATTTTGAAACTTCTCTGGGTTACTTTATAAATACCCAAAACACCAGGAGCTTTTCTGTAATTATCCCAATTTACAATCTTTTCAGGAGAATTTGACCCTTTTTCTACTCATCTTTATGCTGTTTTTTGTTTTGGCTTTGTGAATTTAGACTTTATACAACTATGGAGCAAGAAAATTTGCTTTAATTGGAGTAGGCCAAATCGGATGCAGCCCAAATGCATTGGCCCAAAATAGCCCTGATGGCAGAACATGTGTTCAAAGAATTAACGGGGCAAATCAGATATTCAACAACAAATTGAGATCATTAGTTGCTCAGTTCAATAGCAATTCCAGGGATGCAAGATTTATTTACATTAATGCATATGGAATTTTCCAGGACTTAATTGATCGCCCGTCAGCTTTTGGTAATGGTTTCTGCAATTTTTGACAATTATTTGTTTTTTTCTTTCTTTCCCCTGTTTTTATAGCTTTTTTTTTTTGCTCCTGATTTTATTTATTGATTATTACTATTAGGGATAATTACAAAAACACCCCTATGGTTTAGGATAATTACAAAAAAACCCAATTTTTTTTGGAAATTACAAAAAAACCCTTTAGGTTTGATGCATCTTACATTTCCCCCCTTAATATGCAGAAAACATTTCAAAAGCTCTCGTTACGGTTATCAGAATATTACACTTACCTCCTTAAATTTAAGACACAATCAAATCTCAAATTTTTATTTTTCTTGTAATTTCGAAAAATCAACAACAACAAACAACAACAAACTAAGCCTTAATCCCACTACGTGGGGTCGGCTATACGGATCATATCGCGCCATCGTTTACGGTCATAGGCCATATTTTCGTTTATTTCTAGGTATAACATGTCATGTTTAATAGCTTCTTTCCAAGTCTTTTTAGGCTTACCTCTTCCTCTTTTGATTTGTGTGAGTGATTCTCTACCTTCTAAACGTCGCACAGGTGCATCTAAAGGTCTCCTATAAACATGTCCAAACCATCTTAATCGTGTTTCTCTAACTTTCTCGTCTATTGGTGCTACTCCCACTTTGTTTCTAATGTGTTCATTTCTTATTCTATCTAATCTAGTGTATCCGCACATCCATCTTAGCATTCTCATCTCTGCTACCCTCATTTTTTGTTCGTGTTCATATTTAGTCGCCCAACATTCTGCTCCATAAAGCATTGCGGGGCATTTTATAATTATTCTATTATTATTGTTGTTGTTGTTATTAGGAATTAATAATTACAAAAATGCCCCTGAGGTTCAGGTAAATTACGAAAAAATCCAGAAATCTTTGAAAATTGCAAAAAACCCTTGCGGTTTGATTCAGTCTTACATTTTCTTCTTCATAAGCAAAAAATATTTCCAAAAAACCCCTGACATTTAAGAAAATATTACCATTACCCCCCTTAAATTTAAGATAGAATCAAACCTGAGGGTGCTTTTTGTAATTTCAAGTTGTTTTTTGTTATTAGCCCAAACCTTAGGGGTGTTTTGTAAACATCCTTTATCATTATTTATTTATTTATTTTTATTTTTAATTTTTGTTTCAGGGTTTAGAGTGACAAATGCTGGATGTTGTGGAGTGGGGAGAAATAATGGGCAAATAACATGTCTCCCTTTTCAACCATCATGCCAAAACAGAGATGAATATTTGTTTTGGGACGCATTTCATCCGACAGAAGCTGCAAATATTGTTGTCGGGAGAAGATCTTACAGTGCCCAAAAGGCATCAGATGCATATCCCTTTGATATTCGACGATTGGCTCAATTACAGCTTTAAATTTAAAACCAAGATAAGGTTTAATTTGTGTGGCGTATAATAATTCATATCTATAATCTGTGGTTGGATATATGTAATTTATTGTTCTAATTGTTTTATAGTTGATGTTGTCATGTTTTTGTTATAATTCTTGTATCATGGTAAAAAGTGGTTTTCATGGTTTTACATTTAAGTTTTAAGTATTAATTGGTTCTTAATGGAGATTGTATTTTTCTAGAATGCAGCAAGATGGTAATGTACACATATATAGTTTGCACCATTTTAGTACAGAATTTACACTATTTTGGTGCAAAATTTTCACTCCGTCTCCAATAGTTTGCACTACTTTATGCAGTACTAAAAAAGAATATTCTATAAGATTCCTTATTTTATTCATTTAATATTGATTTTTGTCACTTTATAATTGATAAATGTATTATATCTGTAATTTATTTAATATAATATTTATTAAGTTTTTTATTCTTAAAATTAATCAAATTCAAAACAATATATAAAATTTAATGAAATTGTGAAGCCCTCGATTTTTATTCGAACATGTACTTGTATCACGTATCGTCTTTGTACTATTTGACAATTCTACCGCGTCGCTTTGACGGGTAAATATTAATGATAAATATATTTTGCATTTAATTCTTTTAATTTCTATTTGTGATCATAATCATTTATTAATTTTAATTCGCATTTATGATCACTTGGTTGATCATCATTATTATTATTGGTGTATTATTAGTCACCTTAGAATTTTAAGAGACTATTTATTTTAGGGATTATAATTTATAGAATTAAGAATTCGATTTAGATTAAGTGATCATGAGACTTATAAGTGATCAAGGACATCACTAATTATTTTGGAGATTGATATTTATTCATCTATTATCATCAATTTTGGAAAGAAAAAATATATGGAATTACCAAAATACCCTTAGGGGGACGGCATTGGTGTAATTTTTTTGGTGTAGAAATATCTCTAAACTCTTGTACATGTACACCTTGTGTATTCCTCTTGTGTATTTATACACCATTAATTCAAACCTACATCTTAAATTAATCCCACCATTTCAATCATCCAATTGGTCAAACAAGACCAAATTAAAAATTTCCCTAAGCTTAGCATTTTGGCCCATTGTCCCTAATAAAGATACCTAAATATTACTTTCTTCCCCAATTCCCTCAATTATTACTCTAACTTATCATTTAATCAAAACAAAACAAAATTTTTATTCTTCCCATTTCATTTCACCAACACCAAATTTCTTCTAAGTCTTGAAATTCCTCTTACCTCTCTCTAAAAATCCTCCTACATCTCTCTACCTATTCTTCATCTTCTTCACTAACACTTAACCAAAACTTCAAGAATTCATCTCCCATTTTCTTCAAAAATTCGAACCATATACACTACACAAGGTAAGAAATTTTCTTCTTCAATCTATTCTTATACCTTCTAGCTCACCTCTTTCACCTTCTAATTTAAGTTTGATTTTTGAATTTGAGGTATACCTAGAAGACCTTTGAAGAAGTTAAGAGACTAGTCATCTTGAAGAAAAATTGTGAAGAAGTTGGACTATAAGGTAAGAAATGGAATTTTTAGTACACTTTCTTCTTCTCTTTCTATTTTCCAAATTTTTACACTCCATTTTCATTTTTGGAGTTTTAGGGGCTGACCTTGGTGGTTGACATTAAGGGTGACCAAAACCTTATACTTGGAAGCCATTACTAGTCACATTTTACTCACTACACAAGGTAAGTGTAGTATTTCCAATTTTCTCACTATCTTCTTCTTTTCCCTTAATTTTTAACCACATTCTTATAACTCCTATATTTTTTTGATATTCCTTGACTTAGGGGCTGACCTAAGTCATTCCTTCACCGAGAGAGATTTATCCCATTTTCACCAACAAACCGATCTTTAAGGTGGGTGGAAAAAAATCCTTTCAACTTCTAGGTGCTTTAATTCATAAAAATGCATGTAGTATTTTGTTATTGAGCATTTGAGATATATATTATGTATTGCATGCTATTTTCTTGTATCAAGTTGAAAAATTTCTCAAGTGTTGCTCAAAATGCGATTTACCGAAAATTAGGACATACATGTACACTTTATTGTCATATTTGATAAATTCTTGTATGGGATGGATATGTATGTTTATGACTCTTGAAATCTATGTTTTGTATGGCCTATAACCTGGACAAGTCGAGCATAATTGATTAAATTTCGATTTTTGGACTTAAAATGCAAAAATGGAAAGTTGGTGGACTTAAGTGCAAGAAAATAAAACTTAAGGGACCTCTCTGTAAATTTCGATTTTTGGGACTGTACTCAGGTTCAAAAATGTTGTTTTGACATTTTAATAAATTTTTAAGAGTTTTTAGATAAATAAAATCAACCCTCAAAAGCCCAAGGACTAGATTGTAAAATTTGAGAAGTTTAAGGGCTATTTTGCAAATTTCGAAACTGTACCAGATCCTAAATTTAAAATTTGAAATTTTAACTCTTAAGGGACTGGAAATAACATATTTTAAGTGTATTCCAAAAATCCAAGTGTTTAGAGCTTGGAAAGTAATTTTATAAAACTTGAGGGACCAAATTGTAAAAGATTAAACTTGAGGACCCAAATGAAATTTCCAGAACTTATACAGCCCATGTACCTGGAAATACTAATTTACCTATAACATAATTATATTTTGGACCCAAGGTTCAAATTTCATAACAATTGGACCCCTAAAAGCCTTAAAGGCAATTATTTCAAAATGGGACAAAAATGAGATTTTCAAAAGTTGAGGGACCTATACTTATGACGTTTTAAAACTGCTTTTGTCCCAATATCCCACTAACCTTAGTGACATTTTCCAACTGGAATCACATTAGAAGCCCTTCCGGTTTGTGAGTTCCGATTATTCTAAACTTAGGGCCCGAAATGACAATTTTAACAATTTTGGGGCCAATGTGAGAATTTTATAAAAACTCGACCTCAAAACTTTAAAAACCTGAATCTCTGAACAATTTAGAGAATTTAGGAACTGACCTCATAATTTTTCAAGGTCGGGACATTTATTTATTTAACTTTTAACCCCAAAAGTATTGGTTTTGACAAAACGGGGCTAATTGTAAATTTTATTTTTATAAGGACCTAACTCAAATTATTTTCTTTTAAAGAAACAGCCCTGGACTTTCTTACTTCAATATTTAATTAAAATATTTAATTTCTCAAAAACCCCGACTTATCGGATCGCTTGACCGATTAATACCCGATCGCGGGCGACTTCCTCGTCTTTGCGATTTGAATCTATAACGGGACTTATGTTCCAACTAATCGTTCAAGATATCGAAGATTGCTTATCCTCCCGATAATCATCTTCATCCAAATAACTCCACCAACGCCATAACTATCTTGTGCAAATTTTCAAAACTTTTCATGAATCGCTTCCCGAATCAATAATACTCATTGCTGGTTGACTACATGAACTTGTGTTTACTTTCTGCTGAGTCAACTTGGTGTGTCGAGCTCACGATCGGAATCGATACGTCGGGGATGGAACCGGCAGCTCGGCCGCTATTCCACTCTTCCTACATCGTCCTAATCCCGCAAATCGAGGGACGGAGTTTGTCCAAGGGAAGCGGGTCGTAGTACTTGAGGTATAATCATGATTATGACAAATCCGAGCCTTGCTAGCTCCACTGTGGATTTTGTCTTTGCCTATGGAGCGATAAGGTGACAGTCTTGACCATCTTGCTCGGGAGTTACAAGGAAGAACGAAGGAATCGTTGCCGATCCACACGATTCCGGAGTTAATCGGTTTTCCCGTTTGGTTGGCGCTACAAATCCGTGCAACCGCTACTTGTATTGCATAGGTTGGCGCTACAAATCCGTGACGCAACCGCTTACTTGTATTGCATAGGTTGGCGCTACAAATCCGTGACGCAACCGCTACTTGTATTGCATAGGTTGGCGCTACAAATCCGTGACGCAACCGCTACTTGTATTGCATAGGTTGGCGCTACAAATCCGTGACGCAACCGCTACTTGTATTGCATAGGTTGGCGCTACAAATCCGTCGCAACCGCTACTTGTATTGCATAGGTTGGCGCTACAAATCCGTGCGCAACCGCTACTTGTCTTGCATAGGATTGGCGTTACAAATCCGTACGCAATCCTCTGTTTGCTTGGACCATAGTGCCGCTTGACCATGAATCGTTTTCTTAATCGTATAAGTATATTAATTAAATATATTTATCACGACGCTTGTGGATGTGTGAAATCATGCATCATCTCTCATGCGTTTTCATACAACTAAATTTCTCGCATTAACTATTTATATCGCCACACTTACACACGATCACCCCATCCACTGAGATTTCTCTCATTCCCTCCTTTTTCTAACCTTTAGATGAAGAGTTCACAAGACATCGAACCTACCGCATTGAATCTCTATCGGATGTGGAGCGATATTTCCTTTTACTTTTTTGTTGTTGTTGTTGGACTCCTTCATTTTATTTCTCGTTTGGTACCGTAAGTTAATTAAGATAATCTTTTGGGTTGTATTCGGATCTTGCCCAGGACCTTAAGATATAATTTGTACTCGTGGTTGTTATAATTCCGCCGCATTAGACTCTATTTCACTTGGAGTTTGGTACCTTTGGATTAGACTGTTGATTAATTACATTTAAGTGATTGATCGTTGTCGCGTCACGTTTGGGCGTGATGATTATGGTATCGAGCTCGGCTAGTAAGATGGAAACTTACACCGAGCTAACCCGATAGGACCCGGATTGTGTTGGGTAGTACCGTGACTTGACTAATTAAGTTGTGAAATCGATTTCAATAATGGCATAGAACCGTATTATTGATGTTTATGTTAAGTCGAATTTATACTTGGAGAATACATAGTCATACTTGATTTGACTTAGTTGACTCCTGACTGACTTTCCTTAGTCATTCTTTCTTGTTCTTCCTTATCTTTTCCTTACATTCGTCTAATCCGCTTTAGTTTTGTTTAACCAGGATAGGTTCCTCTGACCTTGGATTAGGTACCACTACTAGTTGACCTAAGTTGAATTTTGAAGGAATATTTGAACTCTTTTGGGCTGTTATAGTGTTAATATTCCTCTATTTGGACGTTAGGTGATTTAGAAAATCTGTGATTTAGAGATTATAATGCCTGATATGGTGAGACTCGAAGAAAATGAGGATATCTCTTGAGAAGTATATGATTTGGATGTGATATATTATGGGATCTAGACACCTAATGATATTACTTTGGGAAAATGATAGTAGGGGAATCACTAAGTATATTGATCAATGATAATACCATTGTGTTATTCATTCTCAAGTACCTGCACAAGCTTAAGTAAGGGAATTTGACTTGTGGTTCAGGTATCCCGGATAAGATACATTAAGGATGTGACTATTATATGATCTCGACTAGATGTTACCACTATATATCCCCTCCCGAGGATAGACGAACTGTTTGATCAACTTCAAGGAGCGATGGTGTACTCGAAGTTTGATTTACAACAAGGATATTATCAGTTAAAGATCCGTGAAGAGGACGTTTCCAAAACAGCATTTCAGACCAGATATGGACACTACGAGTTTGTAGTGATGCCTTTCGATCGACAAATGCACCAAAGCGGCGTTATGGATCTAATGCATCGAGTCTTTCAACCTTATTTGGATCAATTCGTAGTGATATTCATTGATGACATACTCGTATACTCTAAGTCTAAAGAGGAGCATGAGCGTCATCGAAAATTGTTTTAGAGACACTACGAGAGCACTGTTTGTATGCCAAATTCAACAAGTGCGAATTTTGCTTAGTGAAGTCGCATTCTTGGGACACATAGTATCCGCACCGGGATCGCCGTAGATCCTTGAAGGTACAGGGGCGGTGGTTGAATGGAAACAACCCGAGTCCGTAATGGAGATAAGAAGTTTCTTAGGACTAGCTGGATATTATCGAAGATTTATCCAGGATTTCTCAAGATAGATAGGACCACTCACTCGACTAACCCGGAAAGCAAGTCAAGTTTGAGTGGAATGACAAGTGTGAGGCTAGTTTCAAGAGTGAAGAAACGACTTACTACAACTCCAGTCTTAGCCCTTCCAAAGGGAATAGAAAATTTTGTCGTCTACAGTGAAGCATCAAAGGAAGGACTAGGAGCAGTACTCATGCAGGAAGGAAAGTTCATTGCTTATGCATCACGAAAGCTCAAGCCGTATGGGGCCAATTACCCAATGCATGACTTGGAATTGGCGGCCCGCAATTCGCGTTAAAGAAATGGAGGCACTATCTCTACGGAGCAACATTCACGGTTTACCACATCATAAGAGCCTAAAGTATCTATTCTCTCGAAAGAACTCAATTTGAGGCAACGGAGATGGATGGAGTTAATAGAAGATTATCACTTTGATATTCAATACCATCCCGGGAAAGCTAACGTAGTAGTTGACGCCTTAAGCAGAAAGGCGAGTTTAGCTAGACTAATGATTCGAGAGTGGAGATCATTAGAAGAATTGAGCACTTGGAATCCGACGCGAGAACCATTTCGAATTTCATGTGCTAATATTTCAGATTAAACCCGATCTACTAAACGAGATCAAAGTAACACGAGGGATTGACGTGCAACTTCAAAAACTAAAAGAGAAGATACTCAAAGGAGAGATCGAGATCGAATTCTCGGTGCAAGGAAGATGGGATCATCGTTTGAAATAGAATTTGTGTACCGAATGATGAGCAACTTAGGAACAGAATCCTCTCGAAGCACACCGTTCAAATACACTATACATCCCGGAGGAAACAAGATGTATAAGGACTTGAAACAACATTTCTGGTGGGCAAACATGAAGAACCAAGTAGCGAGTTCGTTGCGAGATGCCCGACTTGTCAACAAGTAAAAGGCAACACCAACGACCATCCGGTTTGTTACAACCGTTGAGAATTCCCGAGTGGAAATGGGAACACATAACGATGGACTTCGTGGACGGATCTACCAAGGACCGGGCGAGGCGATGATGCTATATGGGTAGTCGTAGACCGACTCACAAAATCGCACACTTCCTACCCATGAAGAAAACCGACAGCTTACTTGCGAAACTTGCGCAAATTTACATCCGAGAGATCATCCGATTGCATGGAGTGCCAATCGACATTGTGTCGACAGAGACCCCGAGGTTTGTCTCCCGATTCTGAAAATGCTTACATGAGGAATGGGTACCTCGCTAAGTTTCAAGACAAAGAAGACATCCGCAAACCGATGGCGGTCGGAGCGAACAATTCAGACCCTGGAAGACATGTTGCGAGCCCGCACATTGGATTTCCAAGGAAGTTGGGATTCGCACTTACCATTGGCCGAGTTCGCCTATAATAACAGCTTATCGTGCCACGATTGGGATGGCACCCTACGAAGCCTTGTATGGACAAAAGTGTAGATCCCCACTACACCGGGAGATTGATGACCAATGGACTCCAAAAGAGAAACGAAAGTCACCATCGATTCCAAAGGTCGACTTAGTTCGGAGGCCATGGAGAAGGTCAAGTTGATCAAGGAACGAATCCGCACAGCTCGGAGCCGCCAAAAGAGTTACGCGGACAAGAGGAGAAAGGACTTGGAATTTGAAGCCGGAGATGAAGTATTTCTCGGACTCTTTGCCACGGAAAGGATTGATCAATCCAAAGAAGGGAGGCAAACTAAGTCCGAGATATATTGGACCTTACAAGATTTTGCGGAGGATCGGGAAGTTGGCCTACCGACTCGAGTTCTGCCCGCACAAAGATGCGGGGAATGCACGATGTATTCCATGTATCGAGATTGAAAAAGTAGCAACCGGATCCCGAGCATATTATCACTCGTGATGCTCCTCCTCTAATGGAGAATTTATCTTACACCGAGAACCAATCGAATCATTGACCAAAGAATCGTCGGTTGCGTAACAGAGAGATTCCAATGGTTAAAGTTGTATGGCGGAACCACAACCGAGACGAAGACGCAACATGGGAGAAGGAAGAAGACACGAGGAATCAATACCTTAACTATTCTGAAGAGAATTTGGGGACCAAATTCTTTTAAGGAGGGGAGAATGTGAAGCCCTCGATTTTTATTCGAACATGTACTTGTATCACGTATCGTCTTTGTACTATTTGACAATTCTACCGCGTCGCTTTGACGGGTAAATATTAATGATAAATATATTTTGCATTTAATTCTTTTAATTTCTATTTGTGATCATAATCATTTATTAATTTTAATTCGCATTTATGATCACTTGGTTGATCATCATTATTATTATTGGTGTATTATTAGTCACCTTAGAATTTTAAGAGACTATTTATTTTAGGGATTATAATTTATAGAATTAAGAATTCGATTTAGATTAAGTGATCATGAGACTTATAAGTGATCAAGGACATCACTAATTATTTTGGAGATTGATATTTATTCATCTATTATCATCAATTTTGGAAAGAAAAAAATATATGGAATTACCAAAATACCCTTAGGGGGACGGCATTGGTGTAATTTTTTTGGTGTAGAAATATCTCTAAACTCTTGTACATGTACACCTTGTGTATTCCTCTTGTGTATTTATACACCATTAATTCAAACCTACATCTTAAATTAATCCCACCATTTCAATCATCCAATTGGTCAAACAAGACCAAATTAAAAATTTCCCTAAGCTTAGCATTTTGGCCCATTGTCCCTAATAAAGATACCTAAATATTACTTTCTTCCCCAATTCCCTCAATTATTACTCTAACTTATCATTTAATCAAAACAAAACAAAATTTTTATTCTTCCCATTTCATTTCACCAACACCAAATTTCTTCTAAGTCTTGAAATTCCTCTTACCTCTCTCTAAAAATCCTCCTACATCTCTCTACCTATTCTTCATCTTCTTCACTAACACTTAACCAAAACTTCAAGAATTCATCTCCCATTTTCTTCAAAAATTCGAACCATATACACTACACAAGGTAAGAAATTTTCTTCTTCAATCTATTCTTATACCTTCTAGCTCACCTCTTTCACCTTCTAATTTAAGTTTGATTTTTGAATTTGAGGTATACCTAGAAGACCTTTGAAGAAGTTAAGAGACTAGTCATCTTGAAGAAAAATTGTGAAGAAGTTGGACTATAAGGTAAGAAATGGAATTTTTAGTACACTTTCTTCTTCTCTTTCTATTTTCCAAATTTTTACACTCCATTTTCATTTTTGGAGTTTTAGGGGCTGACCTTGGTGGTTGACATTAAGGGTGACCAAAACCTTATACTTGGAAGCCATTACTAGTCACATTTTACTCACTACACAAGGTAAGTGTAGTATTTCCAATTTTCTCACTATCTTCTTCTTTTCCCTTAATTTTTAACCACATTCTTATAACTCCTATATTTTTTGATATTCCTTGACTTAGGGGCTGACCTAAGTCATTCCTTCACCGAGAGAGATTTATCCCATTTTCACCAACAAACCGATCTTTAAGGTGGGTGGAAAAAAAATCCTTTCAACTTCTAGGTGCTTTAATTCATAAAAATGCATGTAGTATTTTGTTATTGAGCATTTGAGATATATATTATGTATTGCATGCTATTTTCTTGTATCAAGTTGAAAAATTTCTCAAGTGTTGCTCAAAATGCGATTTACTAAAATTAGGACATACATGTACACTTTATTGTCATATTTGATAAATTCTTGTATGGGATGGATATGTATGTTTATGACTCTTGAAATCTATGTTTTGTATGGCCTATAACCTGGACAAGTCGAGCATAATTGATTAAATTTCGATTTTTGGACTTAAAATGCAAAAATGGAAAGTTGGTGGACTTAAGTGCAAGAAAATAAAACTTAAGGGACCTCTCTGTAAATTTCGATTTTTGGGACTGTACTCAGGTTCAAAAATGTTGTTTTGACATTTTAATAAATTTTTAAGAGTTTTTAGATAAATAAAATCAACCCTCAAAAGCCCAAGGACTAGATTGTAAAATTTGAGAAGTTTAAGGGCTATTTTGCAAATTTCGAAACTGTACCAGATCCTAAATTTAAAATTTGAAATTTTAACTCTTAAGGGACTGGAAATAACATATTTTAAGTGTATTCCAAAAATCCAAGTGTTTAGAGCTTGGAAAGTAATTTTATAAAACTTGAGGGACCAAATTGTAAAAGATTAAACTTGAGGACCCAAATGAAATTTCCAGAACTTATACAGCCCATGTACCTGGAAATACTAATTTACCTATAACATAATTATATTTTGGACCCAAGGTTCAAATTTCATAACAATTGGACCCCTAAAAGCCTTAAAGGCAATTATTTCAAAATGGGACAAAAATGAGATTTTCAAAAGTTGAGGGACCTATACTTATGACGTTTTAAAACTGCTTTTGTCCCAATATCCCACTAACCTTAGTGACATTTTCCAACTGGAATCACATTAGAAGCCCTTCCGGTTTGTGAGTTCCGATTATTCTAAACTTAGGGCCCGAAATGACAATTTTAACAATTTTGGGGCCAATGTGAGAATTTTATAAAAACTCGACCTCAAAACTTTAAAAACCTGAATCTCTGAACAATTTAGAGAATTTAGGAACTGACCTCATAATTTTTCAAGGTCGGGACATTTATTTATTTAACTTTTAACCCCAAAAGTATTGGTTTTGACAAAACGGGGCTAATTGTAAATTTTATTTTTATAAGGACCTAACTCAAATTATTTTCTTTTAAAGAAACAGCCCTGGACTTTCTTACTTCAATATTTAATTAAAATATTTAATTTCTCAAAAACCCCTTGACTTATCGGATCGCCTTGACCGATTAATACCCGATCGCGGGCGACTTCCTCGTCTTGCGATTTGAATCTATAACGGGACTTATGTTCCAACTAATCGTTCAAGATATCGAAGATTGCTTATCCTCCTGATAATCATCTTCATCCAAATAACTCCACCAACGCCATAACTATCTTGTGCAAATTTTCGAAAACTTTTCATGAACTGCTTCCCGAATCAATAATACTTTCATTGCCTGGTTGACTACATGAACTTGTTTACTTTCCCCGCTTGAGTCAACTTGGTGTGTCGAGCTCACGATCGGAATGGATACGTCGGGGATGGAACCGGGCACTCATTGCTATTCCACTCTTCCTACCCCATCGTCCTAATCCCGCAAATCGAGGGACGGAGTTTGTCCAAGAGGAAGCGGGTCGTAGTACTTGAGGTATAATCATGATTATGACAAATCCGAGCCTTGCTAGCTCCACTGTGGATTTTGTCTTTGCCTATGGAGCGATAAGGTGACAGTGTCTTGACCATCTTGCTCGGGAGTTACAAGGAAGAACGAAGGAATCGGCGATCCACACGATTCCGAGTTAATCGGACCCGTTTGGTTGGCGCTTACAAACCGTGCACGCAACCGCTACTTGTATTGCATAGGTTGGCGCTACAAATCCGTCTTGTAACCGCTACTTGTATTGCATAGGTTGGCGCTACAAATCCGTGACGCAACCGCTTACTTGTATTGCATAGGTTGGCGCTTACAAATCCGTGACGCAACCGCTTACTTGTATTGCATAGGTTGGCGCTACAAACCGCACGCAACCGCTTACTTGTATTGCATAGGTTGGCGCTACAAATCCGTCGCAACCGCTACTTGTATTGCATAGGTTGGCGCTACAAACCGTCGCAACCGCTTACTTGTCTTGCATAGGATTGGCGTTACAAAAACCGCACGCAATCCTCCTCGCTTGCTTGGACCATAGTGCCCTTGACCATGAATCGTTTTTCTTAATCGTATAAGTATATTAATTAAATATATTTATCACGACGCTTGTGGATCGTGTGTGAAATCATGCATCATCTCTCATGCGTTTTCATACAACTAAATTTCTCGCATTAACTATTTATATCGCCACACTTACACACGATCACCCCATCCACCGAGATTTCGTCTCATTCCCTCCTCGTTTTCTAACCTTTAGATGAAGAGTTCGCCAAAGACATCGAACCTACCGCAGATTGAATCTCTATCGGCGATGTGGAGCGATATTTCCTTACTTTTTTTTGTTGTTGTTGTTGGACTCCTTCATTTTATTTCTGTTTGGACTGTAAGTTAATTAAGATAATCTTTTGGGTTGTATTCTGATCTTTGCCCAGGACCTTAAGATATAATTTGTACTCGTGGTTGTTATAATTCCGCCGCATTAGACTCTATTTCACTTGGAGTTTGGTACCTTTGGATTAGACTCGTTGATTAATTCTCATGGTGATTGATCGTTGTCGCGTCACGTTTAGGCGTGATGAAATAAAATAATATAAATTAAAATAAAAAAACATTCCATAATATTCTTTATTTTATTCATTAAATTTTGATTTTTATTAATTTAGAAATAAAATACATATGTAATTTAATTTATTGTAACATTAATTGAATTTTATATTTTTATAACTTATATTAAAATAAGATTATAAATTCAAATAATTAAATTTTATTTAAAATTATTTACAAAAATTAAATATATATAATTAGGATAATAAATAACATTATATTGCATATATAAATATACCAAAGCTTATTTAATTAATGAAAAACAAATAAAAGAAAATGAAAAAAAAATTAGCGCAGGAATAGTGCTGCGTCTAAATTGGCGCAGAACTATAGACTTCATAAAAATAGCGCCAAGTTTGGTGCATTGTTGGAGAGGGATAAGTTTGGCATTGGACGCCTCTTTGACTATTTGTTGGAGATGGTCTAATCCTGTGTTTTATTAAACAAAATTGTCGTTTTTTCGGAAAAAAATAAAAAAAAATTGTTATATAATGCCGTGCAAAACTTTCTAATGAATATAATATTGCCGACATAAAAAAATAATCCACTATTATGTGTAATATTGGTGTGGAATGGGAGAAACGTGCTATCAAATATCAACAAAAACGAAATTATGAAATCAACAGCAAAGCTAAATGATATTAATGATAGAACTGTCGTATTAAAGGTACAACAGAGCACTTGATGGTTGATTGGCCAGTGGTTGATGATTTTTCTTGTTTTTTTTTTTCTTGTTTTTCTGTTTTTACAAATTACAACCAAATTATTTGTAGTCTGAAACCCGAAAGTGGCTGCTTCAAACCATCTCCAGTAGTTTGTACTATTTTAGTGCATATTTTGAACTATTTTTGGTGCAAAATCTGCACTCTATCTTCAGCACAGTTGCAGTAAATTCTGCACCAAAAAAGAATAATATTCCATGATATTTTATTTTGGTGCATATTGTCCTACATTGAAATAATTAGTTTACTATATAAAAAAGAAAACGTTTAGCGCAACTACAGTGTTTTTTGGCGCAAAACTATTCACATCTTCAAAATGACGCAGGTTTTGGCATAGTGGTGGAACAAGTTTTCGCTCAAAATTAAAGATAGAATACTCTTTTGGAGATGTGCAAAAACATCTCTCCTCCAAAATATGCAAGCTCTAAACTCAACCATGCTACATTGTTAGAGAACTTGGTATTATTTGGCCAAGACTATTCAAAATAAATTTTGAATAGAATCTATTTTAATTTATTTCTCCAGAAATACCTTTAATTTAAATTAATAACTTGTGCCCCAACCATTATTTTAAATGGCAATGACACAAAGTTGAAATTTCAAGACTAGTCAAGTGGGAGCTTTAATTTTTTAAAAAGGGAAAAATAAATAAATTTCTATATAATAATTCAAAAAATGTTCAGAATTGATTGGACCTTATCATCCTAACTCAGGAACGGAAACAAAAACTGTAGCATGAGAGGCGAAATTGAAAATATTTGAGAGACGAGTGACGAGTTTGGAAATATTTAAGGAGATAAGTGATATATATATATATATATATACACACATTACATAGCATAAAAATTTTGATAGGGCGATGGCCCCTCCAGCCCCCTCTCGGTTGATCCCTGTCTTAGCTTATTATTGCTTCTCATGATCAGTGGCGGAGGGAGGGGGGCCCAACCTGGGCCCTGGCGCCCCCCCCATTTTTAGAAAAAAAATTTATAAGTTAATTTTTTTTTAAAAAATAAATTAGTTAAAATTTATTTGGTTTTTCTATTAGTTTTTTATCCTGGCTCACCTCGATTAGTGATCGGCCACCTCAGAAATTTTCCTGGCTCCGCCATTGCTCATGATCCTTTCTCCTCGGTGTTTATCCTATACACTGAATTAAATTTTCGAAATATCTCGTTTTAATCATTTCACAAGCTACTGCATTTTTGTGTGGTCAATATTATAGCTCACGGATCAAGTCCAACAAAATTCATAAAGTCACCTTTTCAGTACACAAGTACATTTCTTAACCCATTATAGAATATCGTAAAACTACTTCGCATGTGAAATCCATGGTTTAATTTTGACATATGTCCAATCAAGTTAGCCCAAATAGTGCCCCTTTTCAATTATTAAATCTTCAATGTAATCTTAGCCTATTTATGGGAGTTTGTGTAGAACTTTGTTTTGCAACATACACCATTCATTTCTCTATCCAGAAAGGTTTTGATCAGGCTTTTTTCAGCAAAAATGGTGTACTCTAAGCTTAATAATTTGTGCTTCTTTGTATTATTTTCTTTTGTAACATTTGAAATTCAGGTTCTGGGTGAACCAAAAGTTCCATGTTTCTTCATTTTTGGGGACTCAGTAGTGGATAATAGCAACAATGTGTATCGTGATACTACAGCAAAAGTTAATTACTTACCTTATGGGATCGATTTTCCGGCCGGTCCGACCGGCCGGTTCAGCAACGGTCGAAATGTTGCAGATTTCATTGGTAGCTAGACCCATTTTTTTATATATATGTTTTTCCTGCTCATATTAAATTCAGTAGTTGAAGCCTGCTATTGGTAGACCCACTATTTTTCGTATTAATTACTACTACTCTTTTATTTTTATTTACTTTATTTTATTTTAATTTCTGTTACAGCTGAATTGTTGGGCTTTGAAAAATATATTCCACCATTTGCCAATGCCACAAATAAGGACATCCTACGAGGAGTGAACTATGGCTCCGGTGGAGCTGGAATCTTAGATGAAACTGGACGCCAAAAATTCGTATAATCTTCTCAAACCCACTTTTGTTTGGAATAATATATTACTTAGAAATTCTAATAAAAATAATAATTATTGTTTATATGATTTTTTGGAGTTTTTATATGTTGACCCATCCCATTTTATGTGCTGTCTCTAGTGCTTTGAGCCGAATGAACCGGACCAAATATGTCAGTTCATCTCAGGCCACTTGAAAAGAAGCCCAATCCGATTTTTTTATCGGGTCGAGCTCATTTTAACAGCTCTACCATTGGCTGCATGTGTTTACAGGATAGTTACATAAACTATATATCCTTACAATTTGACCTAAAAGTAAAACAAATTAATTGTCTTTCAAAATTACGAACATCATTAACATATTACAAACATCAAATAAGGTATATATTTTCTTAACAAATAATCTCTAAAAGGTGTAGTTTCGAAAATAATCGACCTTTCTGTAATTAGACTAAACCTCTAGGGTATTTTTCGTAATTAGCCATTCCGAAAACCTCAAAAATAAAATTGATGTTGGTTTTTTCTCTTTGTGCTCAAGGGTGACATAATCAGCTTCAACGAGCAATTATCCAATCACGAAGTTACAATCACCCGCATCGCTGATTTACTAGGGGATAAAACTGCAGCCAAACAGCACTTAAGCGAGTGTCTATATTTCGTTAATATGGGCAATAACGATTATCTCGCAAATTATTTGCCCCAATTCCACTCCTCAACCGCCTCATACAATCCACACCAGTTTGCAGCACTTCTTCTCTACAAATACTCGATCCAGCTCAAAGTAAGATTTTCTTCTTCTTCTTCGAACACCGATTTTTTCATCTTTTCCCGAATTTTTTGAGATTTTTTTTTTGGATTTTATCAGAAGCTATACGATTACGGTGCGAGAAAGATCGCCGTGTCTGCGCTTGGTAAATTAGGCTGTCTTCCGCAGGAAATGGCCACCTACGGCCCCTCCGATGCCTCGTCCTGCGTGGAATCCAGTAACGACGTCGTCCAGATCTTCAATGAGTTTCTCGAGCTTCTTATGAAGGATCTCAATAATCAGTTCGCCGATGCGAAATTTGTGCTCACGGGAGACAACTCAAACGCTGCTTCATTAGGTAATTACTACGATATTATGTATAAATTGTGTTGGTACTTGGTATGGTGAATGTGAAAGCAGATCTGATGATTGGGCGTATTTCGATTTCAGGTAGTATTAGGGTTTTGACTGATCCGTGTTGTAAAGTGTCGAGCGACGTCGTAGGAGGTGGGCACTGTCTGCCGGGGACTGTTCCATGCAGCAACAGAGATGAGTATATGTTCTGGGATGGATTTCATCCGACGGAGGCTGCTAATTTGATCTCTGCACAAACTGCGTACAAACATATGTCGCCATTGTATGGTGATACTCCTGTTGCTGCTTGGTGATTCATAATTTGGTATGATTATGAAGAAGTACTTTGTCATTGTGTGAGGAAGAAATAAATTGTGCTATTTTGATTGTGAGATATTTGTCTTTGATTGATTTTTTCTGTTTTTTCTTTCTTTTTGGTTGGGGGTGGGATTTTGGTGTAATAAATGGTTAATATAAGCCCAATATAAACCTGCTTAAAATAAACACCAACAACTTGTAAGCCCGTTCATATTTATCCGGCCTGCTATTTTAATGTAATTTGCGTTATGGGCTTTTCCCCCTTAAAAGAGAGCCCTTTAGGCAAAACTGGTCCAGTCTCCAGAAAAATACAAAAGGAAGCCCAGTGCTCCAGGAATATCCCCCAATCCCATCTTAAGAGCTCAATTAAATCCTCAAGTCATTCCTAAGCCACTCATTTAGGAAGTTTTTGATAAAAACTACGACAATAAAATAATATATCTAGTTTTTAAATGTCCATTCTCATTGTTGAAATAAAATTAAAATTTTAAAACTATTTTTCCTTCAAGACACATTGTCCCCAAAAATATACATCCAAACAAGTACTAACATTGTGGGAGGTTGGGGTCTCCTGTCCAAGGAAATTATTGATAAAGATAAAGATAATTAATTGATCCCATCTGCGGTTATGTTCCAAGGGTTTTCTATATTTATACGGAATATTAAAATTCAAGGGGTACTCTTTCTAGAAAAAGTTCAACTATTAAGAGATTTTGTGAATTAATTTGGATATACATGTCACATTTACTGTATTTTTATCAGAGTATTTAAATGGTAATAACTATTCTACCGGGCGGGTGATGCTAACTAAGTGTTTAGTGCCCAACTCCTTTTAATTTTGCCAAATGTCCTACTATAAATATGCATGTATTTTTTTTTAAAAAAAAATATTCAAATAGGACACGTCACAATTCTATGGGAGTTGACTGTTGAGCATCTTACTACCCCACAAGGGGAAAAAAAGTGAAAGTATTTGAACCCTTTATTAAAACTTATATTTATATCGAACTAAATGAGTTTAAATACATTAATTATACCTCATCAGCACCTTTTGATTCAACTTTAACTCTTGAACGTGCACTTTGATTTATAATTAAGTTGGTCACGTTTTTCATCACTTAAATTGGTACTTGGTAGGCTTTTGGAATTTGGAGTCTATAAATTTGAAAGGTTTGGCAAGTAGCAAATGAACAGCATTATCTATGCCTCAACAGGAACTCTAGGGTTTTTCATTTTCAAAGGGAATTTATTTGAGATGTGATTTTTAAGTTTGCCCTATAGATTGGCCAAATACCTATAAAAGATATATACTGCTCATGACCCAATTCTTTATTAGAATATAGAGAAAAACTTGTGTGACGAAAAAAATTGTAATATTTTTAAGTGTAAAAAATAATATTTTTAGGGTAAAAACTAATACTTTGTCTGAACATATTCTTTTTTATTGTTCGGACAATGTATTAGTTTTTACTCTAAAAGTATTCGTTTTTTTTACATTAAAAAATTCTACTTTTTATTTCTATCGCACGATGTGACTGTCTCACACGACACCTACTCTAGAATATAAATTACAAAACACTCCACTGATAATTGGGGGAGACTTCGAGTCATAGATTTGTTGGTTGTGAATTCGAGTCATAGAATTGGGGGATTCTCACATACCTGGCCTCCTTTATGTTTTTGAATACAAATCCTGGTAGGAGAGGAAGTTAGGTGGGAATCGAATTCATACATGCTTGAATTTTACAAATGTCTTACCATTAGGTTACCAAGCGATTTCCATTCCCGAATTTTACAAATGTCTTTCCATATGGAAAATTCTCGTTTTATCTAAACAGGGTAGGGGATGAGAATATAAATACCATCCCCATTTCTAGAGAAACAGGAAATCCCATCCCTGTTCCATTCCCGAATTAATTGGAGATTTCCCGCACATTTTATTCAGGTACTAACGGAGATAGTTTCCTAGCGGGATTTTGTCATCCCTAAACATAGAGCAAAGAGAATGGTAAAATTAATGCATAAGTAAAATACTTGGAAAATAAAATGTGCACTAGAATAAAAATTATAAAATGAATCTCTTTTTTTTTGAACAAAAATAAATAGAAACATATATAATTTAATTTTGTAACATGTACATAATTTAAGGAACCTTAATTTATTAGTACTTCCATGTTACGTTCAAGTACAAAACTTTTTTATTTTAAAAATGTACTGGAATACATTTTCAATATACTATTAATAAGTTTTATTCCTCAAATAAAATAAAAAGTCTAATTTTACATACTATCAAAAAAAAAAAAAAAAAAACTATCGCTCTTTGTGATCAATTTATGGCTCCAGTCCTTTATGTATCCCCAACTTCCAACCTATTGATCAAATCCTAAATAATTTTCTTCCCCACTTAGGATGTAGCCTGTTAGGATGCCCACTTAACCATTCTCGAAAAAAAGGTTGACTACTTAGCTCTTTATATAAATTAGGCATGGAATTAATTAATCAGTGCCGCAAAGTTATGGTTTCTTACTAATTTTAAGCCAAGTTTTCTCATTAATTACATATCACACGAATATCCACACGATACGTGTAACAACTAATTATCTATTTAAAAATATTTTATAGTCTAGCTAGTCACTAGACGTTTATATATCTATAATACAAAATAAAAGATATTTTACACTATTTAATGTACAATACTTCCTCCGTCCCAAATATATAATCCACAATTCCTTTTTAAGATGTTCCAAATATATACTCTGCTTTTTATATTTAATAGTACTTTTCCATTATTTTACTATTATAACCCTATTTAATATATATTTTAGAATTTACACTATTTACTAAATAAGGCTAAATCAAGTAAATATTTAACATATTTGTAGTTTAAATATTTTTCTTACAGGACTATATATTCGGGACGGAGTGCGTAACTTCTATTGCCAAACTCATTAATTATATCCTCAATTAATGCATTCCATCAATTAACATCACGTATATACTTTAGTCTTTATGGATATGATATTATATACTGCATATAATCCATATAATGTAATAAAATTACAATTAAAGGTCTTTAATTTGTACTATTTATAGATGTAGCTCATACATACAATCTATATAAATCATCATTCACTACTGAAATTCCATCACATATATCCGTTTTTGCAAATTACCAAATGGCTCCAATTATTACAAAATGGATAATATTGCTATCTATCCTCTCTATTTTTATGAAATTCATTCATGGTCAACAACAAGTTCCTTGTTTATTTTTTTATGGAGACTCACAATTTGATAATGGCAATAACAATTTGCTAATCACATTAGCCAAGGCTAATTATCTGCCTTATGGGATTGATTATCCGGAAGTTCAACGTGGCAGATTTTGCAATGGACAAATCGTACCCGATTTCCTTGGTTATTTTCTTTTTTCATATTTCCCTTTAAATATTTATACTCCACCAATCAAAAATCTAGACATAATTAATTAATTTCTAGTAAATTTGTTTCTTTATTTTCGTATTAGATAGGATATTAATTAGTAAATGATTACTAACTAATCCCTGATTAATTTGTGCAGCTCAATTCTTAGGTTTTGATAATCCAATCCCACCCTTTGTAACTGCAAGAGGCTCTGATATTTTAAAAGGTGTAAATTATGCATCAGGAGCAGCAGGAATACTCGACGAGTCTGGGACACTACAGGTAATTAATTATAATTAGGGTTAATTACAAAAATTACCCCGAGCGAGGTTTAGTCTAATTATGAAAAGATTTAGTTATCTTTTAAAATTACACATACCCATTGACATTTATTTTTATTTTACAAATTACACCCACTGGCGGGGCCTAGGCGGTGCAAGCGCGGGTTGGTGCCCCCAAAAAATTTCCAAAGTTCTCTTTCTTATTTAATTTAGTTGCTATTTAGTTTATAGTTCTTTTTTCATATTTAATTTAGTTGCTATTTAGTCTATATATGTATAAACTAAGGGAAAAATACATCTACCCCGAACTTTTCAGAAAATATTCTTGTAATTGTCTTCAAAAATAGGTTCCAGCTCTTCCAAGTCTCAAATCCTGCTTCCGCCACTAGTTGCATCTCCAGTGCATCCTCAAGAAGCAATAGCGGAGCCAAAAGACTCTAATAGGGTTGACCGATATACGAAAATGGGGTGGACGGGATAAAAAATTCGGAAAAAATAAGACAAATTATAACTATTTTTTTAAAAAAATCTCATTTTTTTCTTCAAAAGAGGGCTGGGACATGGCCCAAATTGGCCCAGCTCTAAATCCGCCAGTGTCAAGAAGGGTTATTTGTTAGCTAGGTAAACACAAACCTCAAGGAGGTATTTCATGTAATTTAATTTTAAAGGTAATTGGAGTTTTTTGTAATTAGGCTAAAACGCAGAGGTAATTTTTGTAATTATTCCTTATAACTAAGCATGGAATACTACTACGTACCCTACAATTTACAATTTATTAAGGTGAACAATATATCAGTATATCACTTTTAACTAGACTGAAAATTTTTTATTAAATATTATTGATGGCTTAATTTTGTTGTAGGGTGATCGTTTCACCATGAACAGGCAGCTGTTAAATCATCGAATAACAATTGGTCGTATTGGGGTTTTACTTAGAAATAATCAAACTACAGTTGATGATTATCTCAACCAGTGTTTGTACGTGGTTAATATGGGCAGTAACGATTACCTTAACAACTATTTCTACCAGTACTATCCCCAGCTCGTCTTTTATACACACCTGACAGGTTTGCAGATATCTTGATTCAGAAATTCTCTCAACAATTAAGGGTCAGTATTTTATATATATGTTTTTTATTATTTAATTATATATGTTTCTTTTTATATTGCAAATCTTATTGTATCATTTATTATTTTATATGCTGGTAAATTGCAATCTTAGTCATGTTATTATGGGGTGTTTGACAATACTAGTCCCGCAGAAATCACGGTTTGCAAAAAGGTTCCGCAACTTGCAAAAAATTCTCAATTTCAGTTGTTTGAAATTTGCCGAATATATTCATGTGTCTATATTTCCGGCCACATTCGTTGATGTGGAAACCGATTTCGCTTATGCGGACATCCTCTTCCGTTTTTGTCCTAATCAACATGTCAACTTGTAAGATGCTTAAGTAAGCAAAATTGGCTTCAACATCAGAAGATTTGGCTAGAATATGAACATCGTGAATTTTTCTGTTAGATTTCCCACCTTTTAGTGACCAAAGAACCGATATCGGGTTTTGTTTTTTGAAAATTAAAGGACTTTTTTACAAATCATAATTGTTGCGGGACTATTATTGTCAACTTGCCTATAATTGTAGGACTAAAATTGCAATTTACCCTTGATTAACCTTCACATATTATAAACACTTATTTGTACTATAATTAAGCATTCACGTGATGATAACTACTGCACTTAAATAGAATCAGATTCTGATTATATTCCGACTTTTACAAACAAGTAAACAGTGTTAAAACTAATTTCATCAAACACTCTTAAATTTTCATAACTCACTTCTAATTTTATTCACAAACACCATCAATTAACCAGTGGAACCCCCCCTCCCTTCTAATTTTTTTAACTAGATACAATTTACAATTTAAATATTTATTTACAAGGATATATTATATTCACTCCTCCGCCATATACACCCGCCAAATTATTCATAAATCTGGTATATAAAAGTGGGGCTCACCATCGGCAACAAAACAAAATAATTTTCCTCAAATTGTAGTCCCCCACTCCCCCTCCCCCAAATATAAAATCCTATATCCGCCACAATATGTAACTATTTCTAGTTTCTGTTGCAATAAAACACTTCTTCTAAAAGCAGAAGTTTTTGCAAATACTCGGGAAGATCATAACCGCTTTCTTTTTGGCACTTTCTAGACCTTGTACAACTCCGGAGCAAGAAAAGTAGCAGTTTTTGGGGTTGGTTTACTAGGTTGCCTTCCTCAAGAGTTGGCCAATTTTCCTACAAACGGATCAACATGTGTCGATTTCATCAATAATGCTGCCCAGTTATTCAATAACAGGCTCATTCCACTCATCGACGACCTCAATAACAATCTACCTGATGCCCAGTTTATCTACATAAACATCACCAGTATTTCACTAGGAGATCCTTCAGCCATTGGTACGTTAACATACACTCCAAGATTATAAATTGGTTTCGAAATTTTTTAATGGTTAATAACAAAAACTACCCATAACGTTGGCGTAATTTTCAAAAAAAAAAATCCAAAGATATTTTAAATTTACAAAGAGCCCCTGAATTTTGATAAATATCTAAAATTTAAGGGGTAAATGAAATATTTCTAGAAGTATCAGGGGCATTTTTGAAATATTTTTTTGCATATAAAGGGGGAAAGAAAGTGTAACCGAAATCAAACATCAAGTTTTTTTTTTTTTTTGCAATTCTTGAAAAGTTGTGGTTTTTTTTTTTTTTTGTAATTAGTCCGAACCTCTGGGGTTTTATTGTTATTTTCCCTATTTTTAATGGATGGTTACAAAAACTACGGCCGAGGTTGGATAATTGATTCCGTCTTACATTTTACTACCCCAATTCCGTTAGTCGATTTGATGAAATTTTTTGACATAATTAAATATTTTACAATTACATCCCTCAAGTTTTCTAAAGATTACAATTAACCCCAATTCTTCATTTAATTTTTTGTAATATTTAGAAAAATTGAGAGATGTAAATATAAAATATTTGATAAAATCGACAAATTTAGTGAGTTCATTTAACAGTTAGAGTAGACAAAATCAAACTTTAATTTACCAAAACCTCAAGAGCTGTTATTGTAATTTATCCCTTTTTTTAATAGTCTCGCACCATGGAACTTACAAAATAGTACTTTATATCCTATCCTGTTTTATCAGTACATGCCACGTGCACATTAAAAAAATCATTAATACGCAAAACATAGTGTAACGGTAAAATGGAATACGAGATCAGAATTGGAACCTAACTAGCAAATTATGATACATGATTGCTAAATAAAAGAGTGATTATTACTAATTGTAAATATATTAACTTAGTATTTCATGTTAACTTATTTCAGGTGTTCGAGTTACCAATGTTCCATGTTGTGTAGTACGGAGAACAACTGGCCTATGTGCTCCAAATCAGGTCCCATGTAGTAATAGAAATGAGTATACTTTTTGGGATAATTTTCATCCTACCCAGATTTTGAATCGTGCTACGGCTTCAAGAGCATACACTGCCACATTGCCATCCGATGCCTATCCCTTTGATATTCGAACTCTCGTACAGCAGTAAAAGTTTTTATAAATTAGCACCAAATTAAATGCAAATTACACTTATCAGTTTTGCATGTCTGTGTTGCTGTTTAATTCTTAAATAAGACAGTTTTTTGGTTTCATAAATTTGAATAACTACTTATGTATGTGTCTTTCTTCAAGTGTTTGAAAGCAATTAATGAAACTTGTTATGACTTATGTGCAATTTTGATCCCGTAAATTTTAATTTGTGCAACATTTTAGTTTTACAAGTTTTAATTTCGTGCGATTTTGGTCATCATAAGTAGGTGTTTCAACATTTCATGTGTTCCCACAATACATACTCAAAATACCAAAAATACCTATGGATGCTTAAGTTACAAGACCTGAATTGTTATTTTGCTAAGGAGTAAAATCGTCAAGGTCCGAAACTGCCATATTAAAAATTTAAAGTTACTGGACTAAGATTATCAACACTAAGAGTTACAAGACTAAAATTGCGGTTAAGCCCTAAAGGCAACCTTGAACAGACTAAACAACATATTTGTGAACCCATGAAATCAGAATAACTATCTAAAAAGCGCTAGGCGCTAGACGGGCGACAGACTGGTGTCTAGTGCCTAGGCGGAGCCTGGGTGGGGTTAGGCGGGACATGAGCGGAGTTAGACGGGGCCTAATCGAAAGAATAACCAAGGCGAGCAAGGGGATTTTTAGAACAAAGGTTCAAATTTGTAATTACAGGGATTAGCAATTTCTGTCCAATAAATTTTTTAAGTAGCAATTTTAGTCCCATAAGATTTTGATTCTGTGCAATTTTAATTTGTGCAAAATTTTAGTTTTACAAGTTATAATTTCGTGCGATTTTGGTCATAAGTAGGTGTTTCAATATTTTATGTGTTTCCACAATAAATACTTAAAATACCCAAAACGCCTATGGATGCTTAAGTTACAAAACCTGAATTGTTATTTTGCTAAAGAGAAAAACCGTCAAGGCCCGAAACTGCCACGTTAAGAAACTAAAGTTACTGAACTAAGATTATCAACCCTAAGAGTTACAAAGACTAAAATTACGATTAAGCCTAAGGGCAACCTTGAATGCAGACTAAACAACATATTTGTGAACCCATGAAATCGAATAACTATCTATCTCGCAAATCATAAGTACGATAAAACAATTCATAAACACTTATCATTGTTAAAAGATGGACATTTGCGAATTATTTAGCCACCTACACATGAAATGTGAGACCGTTTACTAGGTCGTCAATTTTTCGTACAGGCATACAACAAGTATGCATGTTACAGTCGTCAAGAATACGACATTAAAAATGTTACACAAAAGTATATTAAACAAGTTATGTTTTAACATACATTAAACATGTGGAACATGAACTTACTCGGATAACATAATAGGAGCTTATGATCATCAATCATGAAGATTGTAGCATGACGATCCATTTTCCAAAACTTCAATTATTGCAGAAAATGGAATGGCAGCACTGGCACTTCATTTATATCAGCTGTTAAGAAAGTTAACAATTCATTAGACATTAGTTTGACAATGTCGATAAAGTCGCACGTACGTATATGTTAGGGATAATTATAAACACACCCCTAAAGTTTTGGTCTAGTTACCAAAAAAAAATCCTGCCTAGAGGATTTGAAAATTACAAAAACCCCTTGAAATTTGATTTATCTTACGGTTTCCCCTTCCATAAATCAGGGGCGTTGCCAGACCGCATAGTTATTCCTACCACAAATTTTTTCTACGTAGCTCAATTATTCCCCCTAACAAATATATATAATTTTTTTTTTTCATTTTTTCGATAGAAAAAACGGGACAAAAAATTTTTTTGGTGTGCGCGGGGTGCGGGGAGGCCTCCCCTTGGCTACGCTCCTGCATAAATTGTGAGACCCCGAATTTTAACGTGAGATTCGGTGTTATGTAGTGATTATTTATTCGGCTATGTATCACAAACCTATTATTAATGAAACTCGACTCTATTTTATTTATTTCTTCCAACGCCAATTACGCATTTCGCATTTTTAGAGCTTAGCAATTTTATATTTTTCCTCTAGTATTAATATTTGATCGAATGACTACGACTTTAGGAATATTAGACCTCCAACAATTTAGGAGTACATTCCAATCATTATCCTAATATTTCATCTTATTCTATAATTCATCCCAACCAATTTCCCAATTAATTTTTTTTTAAAAAAAAATAATACGTAATTCTTATTTCATATCTTTAATTTTTAAATATAAATATTTAATTATAGATATTTATAATTTTTATTTTCTTTCGATTTTTTTTTTAAAAAAAAATATTTTTTTTTATATTTTTAAAAAATTTCGAAAATTACCATAAATGGGGAGGTTGTTTCATATTCTTTTCAAGACCTACAATTATATATGTATATATATATATATTTACATATATATATTATTTTTTTTTCAACTTTTGGTCACATGCTTAAAGGATGGACAAACTTTTCTTTCCACCAAATTCTAATAAATAAAAATGGTTCAACTACTTTTGCTTTATCCTAATTTTTATTCTCCCTTCAAATATTCTTTATGGCATATAATTGTTCAAACTCGGCCTCAACGAAACGAGCTTAAGTCGAATTTAAGGGGAAAGAAACTAGGAAATTCAACTCAATCCCAATTAGAGTTGTCAAATGGGTCGGCGCCTGGTCATCGGGCCAAAGAAAAAATCGGGACGGGTTAAATAGTGATAGGACTGCTATTTTATGGAGCCCAAACTAATTCAGCTCATGAAAATATACATAAAATTCTGGTCGGACCATATTCATTTTGATAGTTCTAATCCCAATCTCCTTTATAGATTTTAAACCTGTATTTGTCAACAAAGTATGTAAATTTCGGCTTGGGTGTACATGCACAACAAATGTAGCACATTCACAAACTGATGGCCAGTCTGAGCGAACGATTCAAACTCTGGAAGACATGTTGCGAGCCTGCACATTGGATTTCCAAGGAAGTTGGGATTCGCACTTACCATTGGCCGAGTTCGCCTATAATAACAAATTGACTATCGTGCCACAATTGGGATGACACCCTACGAAGCCTTGACGGGCGAAAGTGTAGATCTCCACTACACGGGAGATTGATGACCAATGGACTCCAAAAGAGAAACGAAAGTCGCCTCGATTCCAAAGTACTTAGTTCGGAGGCCATGGAGAAGGTCAAGCCGATCAAGGAATGGATTCGCATGCTCGAGCCACCAAAAGAGTTACGCACACAAGAGAAGAAAGGACTTAGAATTTGAAGTCGGAGATGAAGTATTTCTCGGACTCTCTCCACCGAAAGGATTGATCAATCCAAAGAAAAGAGGCAAGTTGAGCCCGAGATATGTTGGACCTTACAAAATTTTGCGGAGGATCGGGAAGTTAGCCTACCGACTCGAGTTACCAAAGACAAAGATGTGGGAATGCACGATGTATTCCATGTATCGAGGTTAAAGAAGTATCAATCGAATCGATCCCGAGCATATTATCACCCAAGATACTCCTCCTCCGATGGAAAATTTATCCTACATCGAAAACAACCCGATCATTGACCAAATGAGATCGTCGATTCCGTAATAGAGATCCCGATGGTTAAAGTGGTATGGCGAAACCACAACCGAGACGAAGACGCAACGTGGGAGATAAAAGAAGACATGAGGAATCAATATCCAGAGTTGTTCTGAAGAGAATTTGGGGACCACCTTGATATTTGTAGAAATATCAAAATGGGGCTTTTTGTAAGCAAAAAACCACCTTGATATTTGTAGAAATATTACAATTAACCCCTTAAACTTAAAGACAAAATCAAACATAATTGGGCTTTTTGTAATTTTGAAACATTTCTGGAGTTTTTTGTAAATAGGCGAAATCTTGGGGGTGTTTTTGTAATTATACCTTTTATTTATTGATTATTACTATTAGGGATAATTACAAAAATACCTCTGAGGTTTAGGCTAATTACAAAAAACCCAAAGATTATTGGAAATTACAAAAAAGCTCTTTAAGTTTGATGCATCTTATATTTTCCCCTTCATATACAAAAAATATTTCAAAAGCTCCTATTAGGTTTATCAAAATATTACATTACCTCCTTAAATTTAATACAACATTAAACCTCAAGTTTTTTTTTTTTTTTTTTTTGTAATTTTCAAAAATCTCTTGTTTTTTTTTTGTAATTAGCCCGAACATTAGGGGGCTTTTTATATTTATCCCTTATTATTATAATTATTATTAGGGATAATACAAAAATGCCCGAACCTCGGGTGAATTACAAAAAATTCCAGAAGTTTTTGAAAATTACATTCAGTCTTACATTTTCCTCAAAAAAATATTTCAGAAAACCCCCTGACATTTATGAAAATATTACAATTACCCCCCTTAAAAATTTAAGATAGAATCAAACCTGTTGGGGTGTTTTGTAATTTCGAAACATCTCTGGTTTTTTTTGTAATTAGCCCAAACCTTAGGGGTGTTTTTGTAATTATCCCTAATTATTTATTTATTTGTTATTTATTTTTATCTTTTATTTTTGTTTCAGGGTTTAGAGTGACAAATGCTGGATGTTGTGGAGTGGGGAGAAATAATGGGCAAATAACATGTCTCCCTTTTCAACCATCATGCCAAAACAGAGATGAATATTTGTTTTGGGACGCATTTCATCCGACAGAAGCTGCAAATATTGTTGTCGGGAGAAGATCTTACAGTGCCCAAAAGGCATCAGATGCATATCCCTTTGATATTCGACGATTGGCTCAATTACAGCTTTAAATTTAAAACCAAGATAAGGTTTAATTTGTGTGGCGTATAATAATTCATATCTATAATCTGTGGTTCGATATATATAATTTTTTTTTGTCTCAGAGTTGATGTTGTCATGTTTTTGTTGTTATAATTCTTGTAGCATGGTGAAAAGTGATTTTCATGGTTTTTACATTTAAGTTTTTAAGTATTAATTGGTTCTTAATGGAGTTTGTATTTTTCTAGAATGCAGCAAGATGGTAATGTACACATATTTATCTTGTTATTATATAATACTGGGTTTTATTCAAAAAAAAAAAATTGTTATATAATGTTTTTTTTAAGATAATTTTTATATAATGTTGTGCAACACTTTCTAATGACATGTAATGTTGCCGACATAAAAAATAATCCACTATTATGCGTAATATTGTTGTGGAATGGGAGAAACGTTCTATCAAATATCAACAAAACGAAATTATGAAATTAACAGCAGAGCTAAATGATATTAATGATAGAACTGTCGTATTAAAGGTACAACAGAGCACTTGATGGTTGATTGGCCAGTGATTGATGATTTTTCTTGTTTTTCTTTTTCTTGTTTTTTTTTTTTACAAATTACAACCAAATTATTTGTAGTTTGAAACCCGAAAGTGGCTACTTCAAACAATCTCGAGTAGTTTGCACTATTTTAGTGCATATTATGCACTATTCTAGTATTCTGGTGCAAAATCTGTATTCTATCTCCAGCACAGTTTGCAGTAAATTCTGCATAAAAAATGAATATTCCATAATATTCTATTTTGGTGCATATTATCCTACATTGAAATAATTAATTTAATATAAATAGAAAAAGTTTAGCGCAACTATAGTGTTTTCTGGTGCAAAACTATTCACATTTTCAAAATGATGCAGACTTTGGTGCATCGGTGGAATAAGTTTTTGCTCTAAATTAAAGATCGGATATTCTATTGGGGATATTCTCAATGCAAAAACGTCTCCCCTCCAAAGTATGCAAGCTCTAAACACAGCCATGCATGCTACAGTGTTAGAGAATTTGGTATTATTTGGCAGGTCAAGACTATTCAAATTGAATAAAATTTTGAATAGAATCTACTTTTTTTTCTCCAAAAATACCTTTCATTTAAATTAATAACTTGACACCATTGCGCCCCAACCATTATTTTAAATGGCAATGATGACACAAAATCGAAATTTCAAGACTAGTCAAGTGGGAGCTTTAATTTTAAAAAAGGGGAAAAATAAATAAATTTCTATATAATAATTCAAAAAATGTTCAGAATTGATTGGACCTTATCATCCTAACTCAGGGACGGACGCAGAAACTGTAGCATAGGGCTAGGGGGCAAAATTTAAAATATTTGAGAGATGAGCGACGAGTTTGGAAATATTTAAGGAGACAAGTAACTTATATATATCAATATAATGTGTATATATATACACACACACTACATAGCATAAAAAAGTGAGGGGGCGATGGCCAAGGGCTGCGACAGGGCTAGGGCCCAACCTTTTTTTTTAAAAAATATTAATGAGAATTTAAAATAAGAATAAAAATTAGTTATAATTTGTATTATTTTCTCTTGGATTTTCTATCCAGCTCACCCTATTTTCGTGTATCGGCCCACTCTACTAAAGTGTCTGGCGATGGCCCCTCCAGTCTCCTCTCGGTTGGGCCCTGTCCTTGTTAGGGATAGTGCCCTTAAAGCAGTTGTGAATTGTTTTTGATTATTAATAAAAGCGACATTTATTTTCGAACTCTTTTGCATATTGTATGTATTTTCTTGAACATCATGAAAATCCCTAGTTTATTTATTGTAACCATAATCTTAGTATATAAGAGTTATATACAAGAGGATTAAGATTATGGATAATAAACTAAAAAATAAGTCCGTGATGAAATTAATTAAAGTATGTGATCTTTAATTAAAACATCATTAATGCGACCCGAGAACATTTTGAATGTGACTGTTATTATCCTGGACCGTCGATGTGGAGACATCTTAGTGGGGGCATTTATATATGATTTGATCATATAGGACTTGGACCGATTTAATTTGAATTTTCCATACAAATTCCGTTGTAGAAATGGAAAATCAAATTAAATCACTAGATGATCATATATGGATAAATCTTAATCCTGAGTGATTATAGACTCTTTTATTTATTTCGTGTGATTCTTAATTTGCTCGTTTAAGTTTGTCCTACGACATTCCCAACACTTGCATTTTAGATTCACATTTGAATTAAATAGTTTTAAATATAAATTCACAGATATGGAATCCATTCCTTCTTCTTGGGAAGTAGAAAGACGATTCCCTCATTTGTTAATTCTGGCCGAATGGTTTGAGATCTCTAATTTATAATCTGATTATAAATTAACCATTCACTAGTGAATTAATGGTAAATGAGGATAAGAGGTAATTGAAGAGGTTTAACGGATACTACCTAGCTTCAATTACGAATTGTCTATGGAGGATTAACCTATATGTAATGATTATATCAGTGGACTGCTCAATTCGTAGAGTAAGATATTCTATGATTATAAGAGTGCAATTCCGAATTTATAGTGGAGTAATATCGGAATTAATAAGTCGAATAAATTAATTAAAGAGTTAATTATTTATTCGATTTATTGGAGCTTATAATTATAGGTCCATGGTCCCCGGTTCGCCTTCCTAGAGTAAACGGGTTAGAAATAATATTTCCAGTTCCTAAGGATTTTTGGAAAAGAGTTTTCCAAAATATTTGGGCTAATATATTAATATTAGTTAATTTCGGGAATATATGATATTCTACAATTTTGACTGTATTTGGAATTAAATAAATATAAGATATTTATGATATTAATATAATTATTAATTTGATAATTATATTGGATAATTATCAATTAGAGTTTGACTCTATCTAGAATTATTAATTCTAGAATAGATAGGAAACCAAATTGGAGTGAGAAACTGATTGAACTAGGCCTATAAAAAGGGACCACATTCTCACAATTGGAACACACAAATTACGCATACAATTTCAGCCACCTCTCGCAAAATTGCACAATTGAAAAGTGTTTTTCATTCACCAAATATATGATGATTGTTAGACCCCTTCACTGATTTGGAAAAGAAATTTTTGGCCAAAATCAATTGACCATATTTCGGTCAACTAACGCCAAAGGTTCAATTGATTTTCTTTTTTTTTAAAAAACCATCAATTGAAAAATTGGTTGTTCTTTGTCCAATCTTATGAAATCATCATACGGCAGTTTTGAATTTTGACGCTCGCCGATTTTTGCGTTAAAATATTTTGTCAGATTTTGTGGGTTAACTTTTACCTAGTTGATTAAAGCCTTCCTATCCAGGTTAATCCTACTATCTCATGAGTTGAGTCATAGTAGGAAAATAAAAGTTAGAACTTAGAATTATTATTTGGGTCTTGCCCACACACCGCCGCTGATTGATAGGGAGGTTCGAATTGGAAGATCGCGGTGTCTACGAGCCGGGATTCGAAGGATTGACGGAGAAAAAGCGAAAAACAAGAAAATCGTCGAAAGAGGTAAAATTTTCTTTTCTTCCTTTAGTTTGAATAAATTTAATAAAGCGTGATCTTATGTTTCTTATATCTAAAACTCGATTTTTGAAATCACACGCTCCGCTTAAACCCGATTAGATCAAAAAGACGGATCTTATTTGGCCCGGATTAGATCCGGGGCCCGAATAATTTCCAACAGTCCTAACTTATCATTGCTTCTCAGCCTTCTCTCATTTATCCTAATTGTTTGTCCCTTACACTGAATTAATTTTCGAAAAATCTCATTTCGATCATTTCCCAAGCTACCGCATTTTGTGTGGTCAATATTATAGCTCACGGATCAAGTCCAACAAAATTCATAAAGTCACCTTTTCAGTACACAAGTACATTTCTTAACCCATTATAGAATATCGTAAAACTATTTCGCATGTGAAATCCATGGTTTAATTTTGACATATGTCCAATCAAGTTAGCCCAAATAGTGCCCCTTTTCAATTATTAAATCTTCAATGTAATCTTAGCCTATTTATGGGAGTTTGTGTAGGCTTTGTTTTGCAACATACACCATTCATTTCTCTATCCAGAAAGGTTTTGATCAGGTTTTTTTCAGCAAAAATGGTGTACACTAAGCTTAATAATTTGTGCTTCTTTGTATTATTATCTCTTGTAATATTACAAATCCAAGTTCTGGGTGAACCAAAAGTTCCATGTTTCTTCATATTTGGGGACTCAGTAGTGGATAATGGCAACAATGTTTATCGTGATACTACTGCAAAAGTTAATTACTTACCTTATGGGATCGATTTTCCGGCCGGTCCGACCGGCCGGTTCAGCAACGGTCGAAATGTTGCAGATTTCATTGGTAGCTAGACCCATTTTTTAAATTTTTTTTCCTGCTCATATTAAATTCAGTAGTTGAAGCCTGCTATTGGTAGACCCACTATTTTTCGTATTAATTACTACTACTCTTTTATTTTTATTTATTTTATTTTATTTTAATTTCTCTTACAGCTGAATTGTTGGGCTTTGAAAAATATATTCCACCATTTGCCAATGCCACAAATAAGGACATCCTACGAGGAGTGAACTATGGGTCCGGTGGAGCTGGAATTTTAGATGAAACTGGACGCCAAAAATTCGTATAATCTCTCTCTCTCTCTCTCTCTCTCTCTCTCTCTCTCTCTCTCTAACCCACTTTTGTTTGGAATATATATTACTTAGAAATTCTAATAAAAATAATAATTATTGTTTATATGATTTTTTGGAGTTTTTATATGCTGACCCATCCCATTTCGTGTGCTGTCTCTAGTGCTTTGAGCCGAATGAACCGGACCAAATATGTGAGTTCATCTCAGGCCTCTTGAAAAGAAGCCCAATCCGGTTTTTTTATCGGGTCGAGCTCATTTTAACAGCTCTACCATTGACTGTATGTGTTTACGGGATAGTTACATAAACTATAGGGAAAATTGCAAAATTGGTCCTATAACTATAAGCAGTTTGCAATTTTGGTCCTGTAACTATTGAGTTTGCAAAATTAGTCCTGTAAGTTTGAAAGTTTTTGCAAAATTGGTTCTATATATTTTATACCTAAGCAATTTCGGTCCCGTAAGTTTCAAGTTATTGCAAAATTGGTCCCCTAGGGTTATTTCATTTTTTCAAAATACCAAGAATACCCTTATGCACATAATTGGCTTATTTGACTAAGTGTTTTGTCTAAAATGGTATCGAGCTGGAAGTTTATTAAGAACTTTAAGTTATATTTATTATTTTATATAATTAACAATAGGTGAGAGAGAATTTTTCCCGAGAAAATATATGTGGATGAGTGTTCAAGATGTATACTCTATAGGAGATATCGTCAAATTTTGACGATGCATGCATAAGAACCCAGGACAAGATAACATATTGGAATAATCAATATGTTGAAAAAGAACTCGCAGGAACCAATAGAGAAACCTTAAGACAATGCGAAAAACAAGCAACATATTGTCTGAGTATCACTTCCGCCCCGCCCCGCCCCACCTAGAATTTTTAGTCTTAAAATATATTTTAGTATATATATTTTGCATATATAATATACATTATAATATAATTTTTATGTATTCTTATATTATATTTAATATTTTTAAATTGATAATAATAAATTTTGTAAATAATATTTTATAAATACATGTTTTTTCATTTTTCTAATTTAATTTAATTTAAAACGGGACAAAATGGCCGATCCGCCCCGCCCCGTTCTAGGCACGGGACTGGTCTGGGTCCTGGCCAACCCGTCCCGACCTGCCCTATTGCCATCCCTATAAAATTGCTAACTTTAAAAAGATAAATGACCAAAAATGCTATTTAGCCAGAAGGGCAAAATTATTCAGGACCAAAACTGTAACTTTTAAAGATAAAAGACTAAAATTGCAACTACCCAAAGTTACAGGACTAAAATTGCAATTTACCTTAAACTATATATCCTTACAATTTGACCTAAAAGTAAAACAAATTAATTGTCTTTTAAAATTACGAACATCATTAACATATTACAACATCAAATAAGGTTTATATTTTCTTAACAAATAATCTCTTGAAGGTGTAGTTTCGAAAAATAATCGAGCTTTCTGTAAGGATATTGTTTTGTAATTCGCCATTCCGAAAACCTAAAAAATAAAATTGATGTTGGTTTCTTCTGTTTGTGCTCAAGAGTCAAGGGTGACATAATCAGCTTCAACGAGCAATTATCCAATCACAAAGTTACAATCTCCCGCATCGCTCATTTACTAGGGGATAAAACTGCAGCCAAACAGCACTTAAGTGAGTGTATATATTTCGTTAATATGGGCAATAACGATTACCTCGCAAATTATTTGCCCCAATTCCACTCCTCAACCGCCCCATACAATCCTCACCAGTTTGCGGCACTTCTTCTCTACCAATACTCAATCCAGCTCAAAGTAAGATTTTCTTCTTCTTCTTCTTCCGAACACCGATTTTTTCATCTTTTCCCCAATTTTTTGAGATTTTTTTTTTTTTGGATTTTATCAGAAGCTGTACGATTATGGTGCGAGAAAGATCGCCGTGTCTGCGCTTGGTAAATTAGGCTGTCTTCCGCAGGAAATGGCCACCTACGGCCCCTCCGACGCCTCGTCCTGCGTGGAATCCAGTAACGACGTCGTCCAGATCTTCAATGAGTTTCTCGAGCTTCTTATAAAAGATCTGAACAATCAGCTCGCCGATGTGAAATTTGTGCTCACGGGAGACAACTCGAACGCTGCTTCATTAGGTAATTACTACGATATTATGTATAAATTGTGTTGGTACTTGGTATGGTGAATGTGAAAGCAGATCTGATGATTGGGTGTATTTCGATTTCAGGTAATATTAGGGTTTTGACCGATCCGTGTTGTAAAGTGTCGAGCGACGTCGTAGAAGGTGGGCACTGTCTGCCGGGGACTGTTCCGTGCAGCAACAGAGATGAGTATATGTTCTGGGATGGATTTCATCCGACGGAGGCTGCTAATTTGATCTCTGCACAAACTGCGTACAAACATATGTCGCCATTGTATGGTGATAATCCTGTTGCTGCTTGGTGATTCATAATTTGGTATGATTATGAAGAAGTACTTTGTCATTGTGTGAGGAAGAAATAAATTGTGCTATTTTGATTGTGAGATATTTGTCTTTGATTGATTTTTTCTGTTTTTCTTTCTTTTTGGTTGGGGTGGGATTTTGCAGTGTAATAAATGGTTAATATAAGCGAAGTTAAGCCCAATATAAACCTGTTTAAAATAAAAAACACTAAGAAGTTGAAAGCCCGTTCATATTTATCCGGCCTGCTATTTTATTCATGTAATTTGCTCTATGGGCCTTCCCCTTAAAAGAAAGCCCATTAAGCTAAACTGCTCCAGTCTCCAGAAAACATACAAAAGGAAGCCCAGTGCTCCAGGAATATCCCCTATCCCATTAGGGATGGCAATGGGGCGGGTCAAAACCCGCCCCGCATCAAACCCGCCCGACGGGGCGGGTCTAGACCGGATAAACGGGTCCCGGGGCGCGGGTCTCGGGTCCAAGATTACAAAACCCGCCCGGGTCCGGGGGGTCCCGGTCCAATAGAACCCGCCCGGACCCGCCGCATATTAATTTTTACTATATTTTTAAATATATATTGAAATATTTTTGCATTATGTATTTTTAAATTTGAGTGTTATATGTTTAAAAATATTAGTTGAGTACTAATATAATATTATTTATTTTTAAAGTTTAATTTACTAATATAATATCTTGTAATATTCTACTTTGAATATTTATTTTAAATATTAGTTGAGTATTATTGTAGTATACTAATAGTATTTTTTAAAAAAATCTTAATAGTAGCCAATTCTAAAAAATAGTTATAATAAGTTGAATAATTATATTTATTTATTTTTTAACCTATTGGCATTAGATTACTTTTGAAAATTTGGTCAAAAATAGAAAAATATAAATTATTATAATTTAAAAAAAATACTTGGCGGGTCTAGCGGGTCTAGACCCGCCCCGGTTTTGAGGCGGGGCGGGGCGGGGCGGGTCTTGAGGCGGGGCGGGGCAGGTCCCGGGTCTAATTTTTCCTTGGCGGGGCGGGTCCCGGGTTTGGTCAAACCCGCCCCAAACCCGCCCCGTTGCCATCCCTATATCCCATCTTAAGAGCTCAATTAAATCCTCAAGTCATTCCTAAGGCACTCATTTAGGAAGTTTTTGATAAAAACTACGACAATAAAATAAATATATCTAGTTTTTAAATGTCCATTCTCATTGTTGAAATAAAATTAAAATTTTAAAACTATTTTTCCTTCAAGACACATTGTCCCCAAAAATATACATCCAAACAAGTACTAACATTGTGGGAGGTTGGGGTCTCCTGTCCAAGGAAATTATTGATAAAGATAAAGATAATTAATTGATCCCATCTGCGGTTATGTTCCAAGGGTTTTCTATATTTATACGGAATATTAAAATTCAAGGGGTACTATTTCTAGAAAAAGTTCAAATATTAAGAGATTTTGCGAATTAATTTGGATATATACATGTCACATTTAATGTATTATTTATCGAGTACTTAAATGGTCATAACTATTCTAGGGGTTGATCTTTATCCAAAATGGATAGTCTTCAACTCCTCGTGATTTTCTTAAACGTCCCACTATAACATACGTTTTTTTTTTTTCAAAAAAATTAAAATGGGACACGTCACAATTTTATGGGAGTTGACTATCGAAAGATCTTACTACCCCACAAGGGGAAAAAAAAAAAGTATTTGAACCCTTTATTAAAACTTATATTTATATCGAACTAAATGAGTTTAAATACATTAATTATACCTCATCAATACCTTTTGATTTATAATTAATTTGGCCACGTTTTTCACCACTTAAATTGGTACTTGGTAGGCTTTTGGAATTTGGAGTCTATAAATTTGAAAGGTTTGGCAAGTAGCAAGTGAACAGCATTATCTATGCCTCAACAGGAACTCTAGGGTTTTTCATTTTCAAAGGGAATTATTTGAGATGTGATTTTTAAGTTTGTCCTATAGATTGGCCAAATACCTATAAAAGATATATACTGCTCATAACCCAATTCTTTATTAGAATATAGAGAAAAATTTGTGTGAGACAATTGCATTGTATTAAGAAAAAAATTATAATATTTTTAAGTGTAAAAAACAATATTTTTAGGGTAAAAACTAATACTTAGTCTGAACATACTCTTTTTTATTGCTCGGACAATGCATTAGTTTTTACTCTAAAAATATTTATTTTTTACATTAAAAAATTTTACTTTTTATTTCTATCGCATGGTGTGACTGTCTCACATGAGACATATTCTAAAATATAATTAATTACAAAACACTCCACTGATAATTGGGGGAGACTTCGAGTCATAGATTTGTTGGTTGTGAATTCGAGTCATAGAGTTTGGGGATTCTCACATACCGGCCTCCTTTATTTTTTTGAATACAAATCCTGGTAGGAGAGGAAGTTAGGTGGGAATCGAATTCCGATATGCCCAATTTTACAAATGTCTTACCATTATGTTACCAATCGATTTCCACACACCCTCTTTTATTAAATAGCATTATTGGAATTATAATTTCTACCATTGTGTAATGCATTTTATAAACGTTATAAATATAATTAATATTTCTAGCATTGTGTAATGCATTTTAGTTTTTATAATTAATAAAATAAAATGTTATAAATATAATTAATATTAGTAATATATAAATATAAATAATATTAATAATATATAAATATATATAATATATATTCGGGAATGACGATGGGGATGGAAAATTCTCATTTTATCTAAACAGGGTAGGGGATGAGAATATAAATACCATCCCCATTTCTAGAGAAACAGAAATCCCATCCTGTTCCATTCCCGAATTAATCGGAGATTTCCGCACATTTTATTCGGGTACTAACGGATATGGTTTCCTAGCGGGATTTTGTCATCCCTAAACATAGAGCAAAGAGAATGGTAAAATTAATGCATAAGTAATAATACTTGGAAAATAAAATGTGCACTAGAATAAAAATTATAAAATGAATCTCTTTTTTTTTGAACAAAAATAAATAGAAACATATATAAAATGAATTTTGTAACATGTACATAATTTAAGGAACCTTTATTAGTACTTCCATGTTACGTTCAAGTACAAAACTTTTTTATTTTAAAAATGTACTGGAATACATTTTCAATATACTATTAATAAGTTTTATTCCTCAAATAAAATAAAAAGTCTAATTTTACATACTATCAAAAAAAAAAAAAAAAACTCTCGCTCTTTGTGATCAATTTATGGCTCCAGTCCTTTATGTATCCCCAACTTCCAAAATCCAACCTATTGATCAAATCCTAAATAATTTTCTTCCCCACTTAGGATGTAGCCTGTTAGGATGCCCACTTAACCATTCTCGAAAAAAAGGTTGACTACTTAGCTCTTTATATAAATTAGACATGTAATTAATTAATCAGTGCCGCAAAGTTATGGTTTCTTACTAATTTTAAGCCAAGTTTTCTCATTAATTACATATCACACGAATATCCACACGATACGTGTAACAACTAATTATCTATTTAAAAAATATTTTATAGTCTAGCTAGTCACTAGACGTTTATATATCTATAATACAAAATAAAAGATATTTTACACTATTTAATGTACAATACTTCCTCCGTCCCAAATATATAATTCACTATTCCTTTTTAAGGTGTTCCAAATATATAGTTTGCTTTTTATATTTAATAGTACTTTTCCATTATTTTACTATTATAACCCTATTTAATATATATTTTAGAATTTACACTATTTACTAAATAAGGCTAAATCAAGTAAATATTTAACATATTTGCAGTTTTAAATATTTTTCTTAATCTATGTAAAAATCAAACCTGGACTATATATTCGGACGGAGTGCGTAACTTCTATTGCCAAACTCATTAATTATATCCTCAATTAATGCATTCCATCAATTAACATCACGTATATACTTTAGTCTTTATGGATATGATATTATATACTGCATATAATCCATATAATGTAATAAAATTACAATTAAAGGTCTTTAATTTGTACTATTTATAGATGTAGCTCATACATACAATCTATATAAATCATCATTCACTACTGAAATTCCATCACATATATCCGTTTTTGCAAATTACCAAATGGCTCCAATTATTACAAAATGGATAATATTGCTATCTATCCTCTCTATTTTTATGAAATTCATTCATGGTCAACAACAAGTTCCTTGTTTATTTTTTTATGGAGACTCACAATTTGATAATGGCAATAACAATTTGCTAATCACATTGGCCAAGGCTAATTATCTGCCTTATGGGATTGATTATCCCCAAGTTCAACGTGGCAGATTTTGCAATGGACAAATCATACCCGATTTCCTTGGTTATTTTCTTTTTTCATATTTCCCTTTTAAATATTTATACTCCACCAATCAAAAATCTAGACATAATTAATTAATTTCTAGTAAATTTGTTTCTTTATTTTCGTATTAGATAGGATATTAATTAGTAAATGATTACTAACTAATCCCTGATTAATTTGTGCAGCTCAATTCTTAGGTTTTGATAATCCAATCCCACCCTTTGTAACTGCAAGAGGCTCTGATATTTTAAAAGGTGTAAATTATGCATCAGGAGCAGCAGGAATACTCGACGAGTCTGGGACACTACAGGTAATTAATTATAATTAGGGTTAATTACAAAAATTACCCGAGGTTTAGTCTAATTATGAAAAGATTTAGTTATCTTTTAAAATTACACATATCCATTGACATTTATTTTTATTTTACAAATTACACCTTTGATCGGGGCCTAGGCGGTGCAAGCGCGGGTTGGTGCCCCCAAAAAATTTCCAAAGTTCTCTTTCTTATTTAATTTAGTTGTTATTTAGTTTATAGTTCTTTTTTCATATTTAATTTAGTTGCTATTTAGTCTATATATGTATAAACTAAGGGAAAAATACATCTACCCCGAACTTTTCAGAAAATATTCTTGTAATTGTCTTCAAAAATAGGTTCCAGCTCTTCCAAGTCTCAAATCACTTGCTTCCGCCACTAGTTGCATCTCCAGTGCATCCTCAAGAAGCAATAGCGGAGCCAAAAGACTCTAATAGGGTTGACCGATATACGAAAATGGGGTGGACGGGATAAAAAATTCGGAAAAAATAAGACAAATTATAACTATTTTTTTTAAAAAAAATCTCATTTTTTTTCAAAAGAGGCTGGGACGGGGCCCAAATTGGCCCAGCTCTAAATCCGCCAGTGTCAAGAAGGGTTATTTGTTAGCTAGGTAAACACAAACCTCAAGGAGGTATTTCATGTAATTTTTAAAGGTAACTGGAGTTTTTTTGTAATTAGGCTAAAATGCAGAGGTAATTTTTGTAATTATTCCTTATAACTAAGCATGGAATACTACTACGTACCCTACAATTACAATTTATTAAGGTGAACAATATATATCAGTATATCAATTTTAACAAGACTGAAGAAAATTAAACACTATTATCTTACACATATAATATTTTATTAAATATTATTGATGGCTTAATTTTGTTGTAGGGTGATCGTTTCACCATGAACAGGCAGCTGTTAAATCATCGAATAACAATTGGTCGTATTGGGGTTTTACTTAGAAATAATCAAACTACAGTTGATGATTATCTGAACCAGTGTTTGTACGTGGTTAATATGGGCAGTAACGATTACCTTAACAACTATTTTCTACCAGTACTATCCCCAGCTCGTCTTTTATACACACCTGACAGGTTTGCAGATATCTTGATTCAGAAATTCTCTCAACAATTAAGGGTCAGTATTTTATATATATGTTTTTTATTATTTAATTATATATGTTTCTTTTTATATTGCAAATCTTATTGTATCATTTATTATTTTATATGCTGGTAAATTGCAATCTTAGTCATGTTATTATGGGGTGTTTGACAATACTAGTCCCGAGAAATCACGGTTTGCAAAAGGTTCCGCAACTTGCAAAAATTCTCAATTCCAGTTGTTTGAAATTTGCGAATATATTCATGTGTCTATATTTCCGGCCACATTCGTTGATGTGGAAACCGATTTCGCTTATGCGGACATCCTCTTCCGTTTTTGTCCTAATCAACATGTCAACTTGTAAGATGCTTAAGTAAGCAAAATTGGCTTCAACATCAGAAGATTTGGCTAGAATATGAACATCGTGAATTTTTCTGTTAGATTTTCCACCTTTTAGTGACCAAAGAACCGATATCGGGTTTTTTTTTTCGAAAATTAAAGGACTTTTTTTACAAATCATAATTGTTGCGGGACTATTATTGTCAACCTGCCTATAATTGTAGGACTAAAATTGCAATTTACCCTTGATTATCCTTCACATATTATAAACACTTATTTGTACTTTAATTAAGCATTCATGTGATGATAACTACTGCACTTAAATAGAATCAGATTCTGATTATACTCCGATTTTTACAAACAAGTAAACACTGTTAGAACTAATTTCATCAAACACTCTTAAATTTTCATAACTCACTTCTAATTTTATTCGCAAACACCATCAATTAACCACTGGCGGAACAACCCCCCTTCTAATTTTTTAACTAGATACAATTTACAATTTAAAATTTATTTACAAGGATATATTATATTCACTCCTCCCCCATGTACACCCGCCAAATTATTCATAAATCTGGTATATAAAACTGGGGCTCACCATCGGCAACAAAACAAAATAATTTTCCTCAAATTGTAGTCCCCCTCCCCCTCCCCCCAAATATAAAATCCTATATCCGCCACAATATGTAACTACTTCTAGTTTCTGTTGCAATAAAACACTTCTTCTAAAGGCAGAAGTTTTTGCAAATACTCGGGACGAATAACCGTCTTCTTTTTTGGCACTTGCTAGACCTTGTACAACTCCGGAGCAAGAAAAGTGGCAGTTTTTGGGGTTGGTTTACTAGGTTGCCTTCCTCAAGAGTTGGCCAATTTTCCTACAAACGGATCAGCATGTGTCGATTTCATCAATAATGCTGCCCAGTTATTCAATAACAGGCTCATTCCACTCATCGACGACCTCAATAACAATCTACCTGATGCCCAATTTATCTATGTAAACATCACCAGCATTTCACTAGGAGATGGAGATCCTTCAGCCATCGGTAGGTTATAAATTGGTTTCGAATTTTTAAATGGATAATTACAAAAGGTACCCCTTAGGTTGGGGTAATTTTCAAAAAACCAAATATGTTTCAAATTTACAAAAAGCATCCTCAATTTTGATTATGCCTGAAATTTAAGGGGTCAATGAAATATTTCTAGAAGTATTAGGGGCATTTTTAAAATATTTTTTTGCATATAAAGGAGAAAAGTGTAAGCGAAATCAAACCTCAAGTTTTTTTTTTTGCAATTTGAGAAAAGCTATTTTTTGTAAGGGGTTTTATTGTAATTTCCCTATTTTTAATGGATAGTTACAAAAACTACTGCGAGGCTGGATTCATTGATTCCATCTTACATTTTATTACCCCAATTTCGTTAGTTGATCTGACGAAATTTGTTGGCGTAGTTAAATATTTTACAATTACATCCCTTACCCCAATTCCGTTAGTTGATCTGACGAAATTTGGTGGCGTAATTAAATATTTTACAATTACATCCCTCAAGCTTTCTAAAGATTACAATTAACCCCAATTCTTCGTTTGGTTTTGTGTAATATTAAGAAAAATTGAGAAATGTAACTATAAAATATTTGATAAAGTCGTCAAATTCTGTCAGTTCATTTAAGAGTTATAGTAGACAAAATCAAACCTTAATTTATCAAAAGCTCAAGAGTAGTTATTGTTATTTATCCCTTTTTTAATAGTCTTGCACCATTGAACTTACAAAAATATAGTACTTTATTTCCTGTTCTGTTTTATCAGTACATGCCACGTGCACATTAAAAAAATCATTAATACGCACAACATAGTGTAACGGTAAAATGGAATACGAGATCAGAATTGGAACCTAACTAGCAAATTATGATACATGATTGCTAAATAAAAGAGTGATTATTACTAATTGTAAATATATTAACTTAGTATTTCATGTTAATTTATTTCAGGTGTTCGAGTTACCAATGTTCCATGCTGTGTAGTACGGAGAACAACTGGCCTATGTGCACCAAACCAGGTCCCATGTAGTAATAGAAATGAGTATACTTTTTGGGATAATTTTCATCCTACCCAGATTTTGAATCGTGCTACGGCTTCAAGAGCATACACTGCCACATTGCCATCCGATGCCTATCCCTTTGATATTCGAACTCTCGTACAGCAGTAAAAGTTTTTATAAATTAGCACCAAATGAAATGCAAATTACACTTATCAGTTTTGCATGTCTTCGTTGCTGTTTAATTCTTAAATAAGACAGTTTTTTGGTTTCATAAATTTGAATAACTACTCTTATGTATGTGTCTTTCTTCAAGTGTTTGAAAGCAATTAATGAAACTTGTTATGACTTATGTGCAATTTTGATCCCGTAAGTTTTAATTTGTGCAACATTTTAGTTTTACAAGTTTTAATTTCGTGCGATTTTGGTCATCATAAGTAGGTGTTTCAACATTTCATGTGTTCCCACAATACATACTCAAAATACCGAAAATACCTATGGATGCTTAAGTTACAAGACTTGAATTGTTATTTTGCTAAGGAGTAAAATCGTCAAGGTCTGAAACTGCCATATTAAAAATTTAAAGTTACTGGACTAAGATTATCAACACTAAGAGTTACAAGACTAAAATTGCAGTTAAGCCCTAAAGGCAACCTTGAACAGACTAAACAACATATTTGTGAACCCATGAAATCAGAATAACTATCTAAAAAGCGCTAGGCGCTAGACGGGCGACAGACTGGTGTCTAGTGCCTAGGCGGAGCCTGGGTGGGGTTAGGCGGGACATGAGCGGAGTTAAACGGGGCCTAATCGAAAGAATAACAGTGCCTGAAATTTGTAATTACAGGGATTAGCAATTTCTGTCCAATAAATTTTTTAAGTAGCAATTTTAGTCCCATAAAATTTTGATTCTGTGCAATTTTAATTTGTGCAAAATTTTAGTTTTACAAGTTATAATTTCGTGCGATTTTGGTCATAAGTAGGTGTTTCAATATTTTATGTGTTTCCACAATAAATACTCAAAATACCCAAAACGCCTATGGATGCTTAAGTTACAAAACCTGAATTGTTATTTTGCTAAAGAGAAAAACCGTCAAGGCCCGAAACTGCCGCGTTAAGAAACTAAAGTTACTGAACTAAGATTATCAACCCTAAGAGTTACAAAGACTAAAATTACAGTTAAGCCTAAGGGCAACCTTGAACAGACTAAACAACATATTTGTGAACCCATGAAATCAGAATAACTATCTATCTCAAAATCATAAGTACGATAAAACAATTCATAAACACTTATCATTGTTAAAAGATGGACATTTGCGAATTATTTAGCCACCTACACATGAAATGTGAGACCGTTTACTAGGTCGTCAATTTTCGTACAGGCATACAACAAGTATGCATGTTACAGTCGTCAAGAATACGACATTAAAAATGATACACAAAAGTATATTAAACAAGTTATGTTTTAACATACATTAAACATGTGGAACATGAACTTACTCGGATAACATAATAGGAGCTTATGATCATCAATCATGAAGACTGTAGCATGACGATCCATTTTCCAAAACTTCAATTATTGCAGAAAATGGAATGGCAGCACTGGCACTTCATTTATATCAGCTGTTAAGAAAGTTAACAATTCATTAGACATTAGTTTGACAATGTCGATAAAGTCGCACGTACGTATATGTTAGGGATAATTATAAACACACCCCTAAAGTTTTGGTCTAGTTACCAAAAAAAAATCCTGCCTAGAGGATTTGAAAATTACAAAATCCCCTTGAAATTTGATTTGTCTTACGGTTTCCCCTTCCATAAATCAGGAGCGTTGCCAGACCGCATAGTTATTCCTAGCCCAAAATTTTTCCACGTAGCTCAATTATTCCCCCCCCCCCCCCCTAACAAATATATATAATTTTTTTTTTCATTTTTTTCGATAGAAAAAACGGGACAAAAATTTTTTTTGGTGTGCGCGGGGTGCGGGGAGGCCTCCCCTTGGCTACGCTCCTGCATAAATAAAAACATTTCGAAAATCCCATGCCATTTATAGAAATATTATATATATCCTTAAATTTAAGGTAGAATCAAACTTTACGAGGGTTTTTTGAAATTTTCAAAATCCCTCTTGTTTTTTTTTTTGTAGTTAGGCCAAACCCCATCGGTGTTTTTGTAATTATCCCATATATTTATACGTATGTAATATATATCTTAGAGAAGGATTATCATCATTAATTAATTCTAAAGCGGGATTAAATCTTACACTAATTGAAGAGGCGTTTGGTCTTGCCTAGGGTAATCATCATTTGGGTTTTGCAGCCCGTTGACTTGAAAATAGTTTCGAGCATCAAAATGCTGAGGTTGACCAAGCTCAAAGTCATAACTCCCAGGCATCAAATTCATGTGCTGCTGGACTCTCTCAGTTTCAGCTATCTACACAGTTATATACATCTAACATCAGAAAACTGTGAGGGAAAGTATATGTTAAAACTACCCCATAGGTTTAGCTTAATTACAAAATAGCCCAGTCATATTTCAAATTACAAATACCTCCTCTTGAGCCTCTTGTGAGTGCAGTTTTGTAAGCTAAAAACAAATGTCAAAGGGATATTTCTATAAGGCTTAATTGCAATTTTGGTCCTGCGAGTATAAGTGGTTGAAATATTTGGTCCTGTAAGTATCTTGTGTAGCAATTTTGGTCCTGTAAATTCAAAGGAATGTCATATTTGGTCCTGTAAGTATGCTTTATGTAGCAATTAAGGTCTCGTAAACTTTTATTTTTGTGCAATTTGGGTCCTATAAGTTTTATTTTTGTGCTATTTTGGTCCCAAATTGGTAAGTCATATTTCATCATTTGAGGACCAAAATTGCTGCATAGCATACTTAGTGGTCCAAATATGCCAATTTTTAATGTATACGGGACTAAAATTGCTACACATAAATAATTACAAGACGAAGTATGTCACCTCCTTATATTTATAGTACCAAAAGTGCAATTAAGGCTTTCTATAATTTTAAAAGATAACAGTTTTTTGTAATCAGACTAAATCTTAGGGGCTTTGTAATTAATCCTATATATGTACACACGCTTACCTTTGCTCGAAGGAACTGATTATTGTGATGTAAATCAATCTCTTGCTGCCAATTATTATTTTTCATGACCAAAAAAAAAATCAGATAGCTGAAAATTTAAATAGAATGAATGCTTAAAAGATCAATAGTCTTATCTGGGATGCTATAACACCAACCATTTTCCTGACAATAATTTTAACATTAAAAAACTAGGGAAGCATTCAACAATTTAAAGAATTAAAATTCGAAAAAAAAAAAAAGGAATATATATCGTTTTTACAAATATTTCACAAGCAGATTAATGGCAGATCAACATGCCTGTCAATAGCAATTTTGCTGAAATTAACAATTGGGCATAAAGTATTTTGGCTGGCTTTGAACCAGATAATAAATAATTTCAAAAGAGGTTAAATTGCATATTCAATCCAGTCCACTATGTAGGTATACACTGAGCAGTTACGCCCACTAATTTAGGGGTTACAAAATAAGACACTAACTTCTAATTTTGTTGCACATTGAGTTCAACCTTTATTTGCAATTATGAATGCTACCAAATTTTGGGTATTTCAACAGATCCATGTGGAAATAAAAAATAATTCGATATGCCAATATCATTAAAAATGGTTGAATGGACTGAAATCCTCAAAATTTTGCAGCAATTCTAGCTGATTTCGCAATTGTCACGTATTTTGTCATGCCCCTAAATTAGTGGATGGAAATGCAACTAGCTATAAATTAGTGGACTAATTATGCATTTTAGCCTTTCAAAAGATCACATTTTTAACTAAAGATGTCTTTTATTTACATGCTAAAAGTGAAATTATATATATCAAATTACACTATGAGTTAATGATAAATTACTTACCCTCTTTTGCATGTACTCAATTTCAGCAAATAGCAACTCATTCTGATCAGAGATATAAATAAGTTGCGTTAATAAGCAGGAGTACTTGTCTGACAAGATTAAAATAGCATCAAATTATTTTAGGGATAATTACAAAACCCCCTCTAATATTTGGGCTAATTACGAAAAAAATTCAGAGATGTTTTAAGATTATAAAATATCCCATTAGGTTTGATTATGTCTTAAATATTTTAGTGGGTAACCGAAATATTTTTATAAATGTCAGGAGGGATTTCAAAATAATTTTTGCTTTGAAGTCGGAAATTGTCAAAGTTTTCAAAAAATTTAGTGGGTAATCAAATTTTAAGGTGTTTTTTTTTGCGATTTTAATAAACCTATATATGGATTTTTTGTAATTAGACCGAACCTCAGAGTTTTTTTTTTTTTTTTTTTAATTATCCCATTATTTATATCAAACTAGTGTGCACCTTCTTGGCCCGGATTCTGCTTATTCCTCTTTCGACCCTTGTCTCCAGATTTTTTAGGTCTTTGAGTTGTAAAGCCCCTAAACACTCACCAAGCATGTTCCTAAATTAAAAAAAAAAAATAATAGGAAAATATCATAACAGAGAAATTGGACCAATTAAGTACATTCATGTGAATAGTATAAATAAGGTACCTGTTTTGATTCTGCAAATTACTGATATGAGCACGCAATTTTGATGCTTCTTGCTGGTAGTACTGAAATATTGTTGAAAAAAGTTAGAATTTTTGCTATTTTTGTGACAATTAATTTGAAAAATCAACCCGATATATAAATTAATCAAATGATCACGCGCAGGTAGTAGCAAGAAGCTAGTTAACCATATTCTAACACGGGAAAGCTATCTTAGACCTTGGTTTATTCTCTGTGCCAAATAAGCAAAAACTACCTCTAGATTTGGAGTAATAACAAAAAGAACTAAAGAACTTGAGGTTTGATTCAGTGTTACATTTTTACCCCAACTGTAACCTAACGGAATTTGCTTACTTCATCAAATATTTTGCAACTACGCCGCTAAACTTTCTAAATATAACTGAATTTGGTGGATGGGATTTCTATAAAAAAAAAAATTGGGAAAAGATTTTTAGTCCTGTAAGTTGGATTTTTTTGAGATTTAGTCCTCTACATTGTCACATTCATGTTTTAGTCCTTTAACTTTCAAACTTTTCTAGATATTCAGTCATTTAACTTAACAATTTTACTTTTGGTCCTATAACTTAACAAATTTTAGAAATTTAGTCCTATAACTTAGCAATAGTTAAATTTAACTAATTTATTAAAAGGACTAAAAATCATATTTTTCCGAATAACTACCAAAACCAAATGAAGAAATATACGCAGCTAGGGCTAACTAGTATATACAAATAAATTAAGTTTGAATTTGGATGAGAGGATTTGACGAGAGGGGTTTGAGGGAAAATTTTCAAATGATCATTATGGATTTGAAATCTACCATAAAGATTCCAAAAATAGTGTAAAATAGAACATAAGGATTTTGAATCAATTATAGAATGATCTTGTCCAAATAAGCTTAATGAACTTGTTACTATAGATTTAAAATTGTTTGAATCCATCAATCTAAATCTAAGTGTAGCCTAAAAGAATAAATCATAGGCCTGGACATAATCAAATGTAAGTTGAAGTAAATCACATCAGATTGAAAAGTTCAAGAAAAAAAGTTTGAATCACCTGAGTATTAGCTTCAGATATAGAGCCATTATTTGTTGAATCTGAGGAAGCTTTCTTGTACCTCTCAATGGTTGCTTTGACACTGTACATTAGCATTAATTGTAATTTCAGAAATCTACAATATCCATCCTAGTATGAAACAAAAAAAAAAAAAAGACTAAGTGGTTAAAATCAATAATGTGACACTATTTCCAGCCTTAGTTGCAAGCACTTAGCTTATACTTCAGCAAAAATATCATTTTTATTGTCTTTCTCCATTCACTTTCTTCTAAGATACTTTAAACACTTGGTCCAAGATTTAAGAATTAATTACAAAAAAGGTAAAATTGCAAAATTAGTCCTGTAATTATAAGGTGGTAGCAAAAAAGTCCTGTAAAAATTACATTTTCCAAAAAAGTCCTGTAACTATAGCAAACTCCCGATATTGGTCCTAGAAAATGCACGGTTTGCAAAATAGTCCTATAACTATATGAAAATCTCAATTTTGGTACTAATTTCACCGAATTTCAATCACGCGAGCATCACATGTAGTTACCAATTACTGGTGAAATTAGGACCAAAATTAAAATTTTCATATAGTTTCAGGACTATTTTGCAAAACATGCATTTTACAGGTCCAAAATTGAGACATTTATATAGTTACAGGACCTTTTACAAGACGTGATTTTTACAGGACCTTTTTGTTAGCTCCCTATATGCTATAGTGATAAGACTAATTTTGCAATTTTGTGTTACAAAAATAGTTCTTGTTTTGTTTTATGTTTGCGAAAAAACGTAATGATCCTCACAAAAAACTGGAAAAAAAAATCATTGTTTGTATGTCATTCGTCCAGAAAAAGGCTTAATTACAAAATTAGTCTTGTAACTATAAGGGCCTAGCAATTTTGGTCCTATAAATATTATAGATAGAAATTTTTATCCCATAAAATTTTGATTTTGTGCAATTTTGATCTCATACGTTTTAATGTGTGCAATTTCGGTCCGACAAGTTTTGATTTGGTGCGATTTTGGTCCCAACTAGCAGATAAGAAGTACTTCATTGTTCCCAATACCTTTGTCCTTTAGCCAAAATACTCAAATATATGTATGACCGTTAAAAATTAGAGGATTGAAATTGCTAGTTTTATTAAAGGAAAAATCGCCAATGACCAGAACTGCCACATCAAGAAGTGGCATGACTAGAATTGATCATCCCTAAAAATTATAGGACTCAAATTGCAATTGAGCCTAGAAAAAACTATTATTTTCTCATAAACTAGATGAAATTCACAACATATTAACATCATAATATTTTATAATTTTTCATAGTTATAAATGTTATTTCTAGCATTATGAATACAACGTATTACACTAAAAAGTAAATTCTAATACTATACACTAGCTAAACAAAATTTCCAAAAAGATTTACATTTACAATAAATTTTATTTATCCTAAAACACAAACCAAAAAAGAAAAAATTATCAGTTCCAAAAATCCAATAGGCAAAAGCATGAACAAAAAGTGATTGAAAGGTGAGTGATTCTTTTGGTCAGATTTATTCTGTCAACTCAAAATGTCAAAGTGACATATTCTAATTTAGTAAAATGAAATGAACCCATCTGAGGCAACTCCCTCATTTCCCAGTCTTCTGCTACCTTAATTTCGTCGAGCCACTGATTGGCTGCGCTTGCCTAGCTGGCACTGAACCTAGCAATATGATTGGCCCATAGTTCTAGGACATAACCTGTAAATCCTCCTAATATACCATGGTTAATACTCATTAACCATTCTCAAAAAAAAAAAAAAAAAAATACTCATTAACCACTATTTTGAACCCTAGACAAGTTATTCCAGGATACACCGTGATATGAGAGCAGATTTCTTGTAAGATGGTTGTGTCAGTGCGGCGGATTACTTTTAATGTAAAAAATAATACTTTTAGTGCAAAAATGATACATTATCTGAATACACTCTGAATTTTAGTATATTCGGACAAAAGAATTATTTTTTACACTAAAATTATTTTACCCAAGTTTTAGTACAACCGTCTTACCCAAGTTTTTGCCACACATAACGTTAAACAAGGGAAAATAATTTCTTTGGTAATAAGCCTTGAACTATTTTGAAATATATTCCTCTAAATAGTCACATTTAAGTTTTAGTCCAATATCTTTTAAACATTTGGATATTTTGTTTTGTTTTGACTGAAATTGTGTAATTTTATTGGAGATTCTTTGACTATGACCAATCGTGCAAATAAGAGAGGATTTTTTTCATGATTTAGCACAAAAATTACCACCAAAACACTAAAATCCTTATTTTGTGTGTCAATTTTGGGTGATTTGACGTCTCGATTTTGTGTAGAATCATCAAAATTCCTAAAAAAATTAAACACATTAGCATCCATCGGTTCAAGTTAGCAATTACGGTAAAATTGCACAATTTCGGTTAAAATTAGACTAAATGTCCAAATTTTAAAAATATGAAACTAAAATTTAACGTGGGCGATTTAGAGGACTAAATCTCTAAGTAGTCCAAGTTAAAGACTATTTTCCACCGTTAATTAATATTAAGATGAAAATTGTGAGTACTTGAGAAGATCGAACCGTCCATTTTAATCGGGAGTTTTCATTGGTTTGCCACTCGCTCTCACTTCTTTTATTTCCTCTTTTAGTTTCAACGATTTGAAGCTTTGTGAAGCCTCAAACTCGATTAACACAATGAAAATGGGGTCTGCTTTTTCCCATTTCCGAGAAAATTTAATTTACGAGCTAATTTTAAACATAAATTGGTATCATCACATATTACTTCTTTTTGTCGAAGTCAAGAACAAGAAAAATATCGTGTATGACGTTCGAAAGATTCTTTAACACTCGAAAAATCTATAAATAAAATAAAATAAGATTTTCATTGCCAAATTTAGATTTAAATTAGTACAATATACACCAAAAAAAAAAGAGTTTATATTTATTGGAGTGCGGATTGGTTAAATTAGCTAGATCCGTACATAGCAACAAAGATCCATCATTTTTGAAACAAAGATACGTAAAACCCACAATCGAAATTCTAATTTGAAGAAAGATTAAGTGTAGCAAACCCTAATTAGGGTAAATTTTCCATTGGAAAAACAATTTTAATAAATTTGAAGATTGTAAAAATGTAAGAAATTGAAAACCCGATTTTTATTTTTTCCATCTAGTCAACCCTAATAAACATCAAGTCAAAAAGAGATGAAAAAAAAAAGCCCTAATAAGGTTGTAATTTGGCCTTTGGCATCTTTCTTGAATAGTCCTTTTTTCTTTTTTGTTTACCTAAGTGATGCTAAAACTGATTTGCAATTAAACAAGTTCAAAAACATGAATGAATGGACAAATGAAAACTTGACAGCTTGGTAAGACCCAAATAGCCTTAGAGATGAGAGAGAAACTAAAGAGATATATGAAGAAATTACAACTTGACAGAAAATATGAAACCGATCTCACAGTTCATTTCTCCATAATTTCCCATAAACATTTTTTTTTTTGATCAGCAAAGAAAATATATTAATAAATGAGCACAAGGGGTGCCCAAACCCAAAATAATCGTGTACAATTTAATCTGCGACCTAAGCACAGTTGGGTTCTAATAACCAATCGATCCGAATACGATACACAACAAAGTTTTGATTTTTAGCCCTCAACCAAAGCCACACTCTAACTTTAATGAGTTCCACGAGTTGAGAAACGGATGTATTTTCTGTTGGAAGGTACATCTATTTCTAGCGATCCAAATGCTCCAAATCGTTCCAAACCATATTGAATTCCATTCTTGTTTGATTTCTCTTTTTAAGCTCGAAGCCCCTCGTGTTGGATAAGATTATTGCCGCCTTCTTTGCAAAGTACGGTTTGTACCCCCAACCATCTATAAATTTCCATCCATACATGATAGATGAATCCACATGAAAAGAAACAGGATGTGCCACGTCTTCTTCTTCTAAATTGCAAAAAGGACACAAAATACACCCTCCCGACTCAATAATTCTCCTCTTTTGCGATTAGTTCTCGTAGGAATTCGGTTTTGAAGTAGCTTCCACACAAACGCCGCTACTTTGTTTGGTGCAATTTTGTTCCAAGCTAACTTGAGATTACTATGGTCCGCTTCTTCTATCTGCGCCGGGTTTTTTCGAGAATTTTGTAGGCCTCCTTGATTTGTGAAAATATTCTTTGTATCACCATTCCATTTCCAACTGTCTTGCTTATTAATATCCATTTTTGTGTCTCCAGGATCAGTAGTGAGATCATAGAATAACTCATTTTCCCATTCAAACAACTCGCGTCTCCATTGCCACTCCCATTTCCATACGCCCTCCTCCCATTTTCCCCTTTCGATTTTCGTCCCGTTTTGGGTATCTAATTTAGCCAACCTTTCAAATTTGTGATCAAGTCTCGTTCCCTCCACCCGGGGTCGTGCAAACGATGTGTCATCACCATTTCCTACTATCTTTCCAAGCCTATCAATAAACCATTTCTCATTCTCCTTTCTAAAATTTTCCGGATATCCTTCCACCATCTTGATGATTTGTTACTCTTGCTCCACCTATTATTCTCCCTCTCGAGCCATCCTTTTTCCCCGTCTTGATTCTAGCACTTTAACCCACAACCGATTTTTCTCAACAAGGAATCTCCACACCCATTTAGCTAGGAGAGTATCATTAAAAATGCTGATATTCCTGATCGACAACCCTCCACTCTCTTTTGGTTTGCAGATATTATTCCACTTCACCCAAGCTATCTTGTGATTTTCCGAGTCACCTCCCCATAGAAAGCTTCTCTGAAGTTTCACAATATTATTAGCAACCGTTTTAGGGATTTTAAAAAAAGATAAAAAATAGATAGGCAGGGAGCAAAGGACAGAGTTTAGAATAATAATCCTTCCGCCAAACGATATATTTTTGTTATCCCAACCCGCGAGGCGTTTCTTGATTTTCTCGATCAACGGTTGCCAGAAATTTATTCTCGATGGTGTTCCTCCAATCGGGATTCCCAAGTATTTAAATGGTAAGCTATCGGATTTGCAATTAAGTATGTCTGCCAGCATATCCATTCTTTCCTTCTCCACCCCAATCCCATAGAAATTTGCTTTTATGAAAATTAATTCTGAGACCGGACATGAGTTCAAAGAATCGTAAAATGCATTTAAATCTCCATGTGGTCTGACTAGAGGCATCACCAAAGAAGATTGTGTCGTCTGCGAATTGGAGATGGGAAATTTCGATTTTATTATCTCCAACCGTGACCGGTGTCATGTAACCGGAGTCCTGGACTAACTTCACCAATTTACTCAATCCTTCAGCGACAATCAAAAATAGAAAAGGTGAGAGTGGGTCGCCTTGCCTGAGACCTCTATGTAGTTGGAATTCTGACGTCGGGCTGCCATTAATGAGAATAGATGATGTTGATGATTTAAGGCAGCTCCCAATCCATCCTCTCCATTTATCCGAAAAATTCATCTCTCTCATCACAAAATCGAGAAACTCCCAATCGACCATGTCGTACGCCTTTTCGAAATCAATTTTTAAAATCACGCATTGTTTCTTGTAGGATTTAGCTTCTTCGATGATTTCATTTGCAATCACAATCTGTCAAGGATTTGTCTATGCCCAACAAAGGCTGACTGACTGGGATCAATAAGCCCGTCAAGAATAGTGGACAATCTGTTGGCGAGGATCTTAGATAAGATTTTATAGATGCACCCAATGAGAGAAATTGGCCTGAACTCCTCGATCTTGATAGGGCTGTTCGTTTTCGGAATAAGTGATACGAAAGACGCGTTACACCCTCTCGTAATGATGCCACTGTTGTGAAAATCATTTAAACTTCTGATTAAATCCTCTTTCAAAACTGGCCAAAGAGCTCGGATAAATCCGAAGTTAAATCCGTCCGGACCGGGGCTCTTATTCGGGTCGCAATCCCAAACCGCATTTTTTATTTCCTCCTCGCTAAATTCCGCTTCCAAATATTTATTGCCCTCCTCAGAGATTTTAAGGAATTTCATCTTGTCTCTAATAGGTTCGAATCTGGTTTGTTTGGAAAATCTCTTCTCAAAATGATTTTTGATGCCTTGTCTAACTCCCTCAACAGATTCTTCCCACTTACCTTCAATCTTGATTGTGTTAATGTTGTTTCTCTTACGATTGCGATTAATGCATGAATGGAAAAATCTAGTATTCGCATCGCCGTGTGCTATCCACTTGATTCTAGCCTTTTGAAATGCCATGCTCTCTTGCATTTTCAGATTTTTCTTCAATTCAAAAAATGTTTCCTTTCTCCTTTCAATATCTTCAGTGGACAAGCTGCTGATCTCGTCCTTCATGTCCAAATCATCAATGGTGTTCTTAAGCTTTTCAATATTAACCTCCAATTTCCCAAAAATTTCATGATTCCACTTTTTGATTATGCCTTTCAAGGTCTTAAGCTTTTCTTTAATAACAAAGAAGCCCCTTCCCTCAATCTTAATATTTTCCCATTCTTTTAACAAGAATTCCTGAAATCTAGGATATTGAAGCCAACAGTTAAAGGTCCTAAACGGTATGGGCCCCCAATCCTTCACCTCATCCACAAGGAGAACCGGGCAATGATCAGAGATAGTTCTCCTTAATCCACGTTGTATCAAATGAGACCAAGAATCATTCCAGCTTGCCGAAATTAAACATCTATCTAATCTAGACTTACATGTTCCGTTCGGTTTAATCCACGTAAATCTTCTTCTATTTAATGGCAAGTCGATTAAATTAGCTCAACGATGAAGGTGTTGAAAGCTTCCATATCTTTATCAACCTCGTGTTCTCTGGTCCCTTTTCTCTCACTCGGCTTCCGAATCGAGTTGAAATCCCCGACGAGGCATCTCCTTCTATCTGGGTCTTGGTTGAATCTGTTTAAAAGTTCCGACCATAGTTCCTTCTTTTTTCTATGGTTGCAGGGCGCATAAACATTGATAATTTCACGATCCCTTTCTTCCTTTCCCCATTTTCCTTGAATCCCAAGAGCCCCTTCAATCTCCCAGTAGGATTCCTCAATAAATATAGAATTATCCCAAATACACAACAGACCACCCGATGCACCTTCAGATTTTGTGAACCTCCACGCGCAATTGTTATTCTTCCAAATAGAGTTGCATGTTCTTACCTTTACCTCCTCCAATTTAGTTTCACTGACACGAGACAAACTCGACATTTTCCTTGATTATACATTGTCGGATTTCCCTTCTCTTAAACTTTCCTCCTAAGCCTCTAATATTATAGGTTAATATCTTCATAAATAAATATACTAACCTCTGTCTTTGTTGGCCTCCGAAAATTATCTCCTCGTCGCGTCTTGATCCCTCCTTTCCATCTCGATTAACTTCTCGATGACTTCCTTCTTCTCGACCCATTGCCGAAAATTCCAATCTTTTTAGCAAAATCCCAAATTTCTTTGGCTTCTCTTTCAAACTCCCTGTTTTGGAATCTCTTGTTACCGCATTGTATGTCGAAATCATTTAATGAGTTCTCAAGAGCTTCCGTTGGTAATATCAAGGAATTATTTTTTCCCTTATTTCTTCTACCTTTTTCCTTTTATTATTAACCTCTTCCTTAGCTTCGTCCTCCTTCTCTGACTCCAGGTCCCTCACAAATTCTTGCCATCCAATTACGCCATGCTGATTATGGGTCGTTGTATTAAGGCTTAACTCCTTAGCCTTCAATATTTCCACGCCTCCTGCTGGGTTAATCTTCGCCTGGATTAGGGAATTGGGTCCTGATGGCCCATCTCTTCATGTACTCAATTCCTGAAGTTGGCCCAATTACGTGATCATGGGCTACCTCCATCTCTCCTTCCTTGAAAGCTTGCTTATAGTTATTGGGCCTAGACAAGGCCTGATCCGCATTTTTATAAGAAAAATCCATTTCCTCAAATAGATTAGTATCTATTCCTTCAGCCACCTCACGTCCACTATGCCCAGATAATATTTTAATATGTTTCGCATGCGGTGTTTCTGCTACATTCTTCTCGGGCGCCGAACCTTCCACCCTATCGTGTTTTGAGCCAATCGTCAAAGCTTCGAGATTCTCAAAATTCCTTGCCTCTCCATCCTCCGTGTCTGGGATGAAACTATCTTCATCGGATTCCGGCGAGCTATCTTCCGAGCTTGATTCAGACTGAAACCTTTTTCCCATTTTTCGTGACCATACTCGTTCTGGATAAATTCCTCTTCCACAATTTTAATCTCCAATAATAGACCATCCACTAGAATATTGAGGGATTTAATTATCGGGAAGCTCTCCTTTGTGCTGATGAGTAACCTTGCAAAATCAACTCTATCTTTGTCCGTAGTGTGACGATCGCATTCGATAAGAGACCCTAGCGCTGCAGCAATTTTATGAAAAAATCTGGGTTCCCATGCATGAATAGGTATTCCAAAGCATTTTATCCAGCATCTTCTCTCCGTGCGGTAGGCTCTTGAATCCCAAGGATGAATCCACTCAAACCATGATTCAAACCATTGATATTCCTCCTTCAAGAGATCTTCCATGTCCTTCTTGCAATCTGCTTTCATGATAATGGTATTATGACCTGCCTTTAAAATACGAATGGATTGAAACCCTCCTTTGGATAGAGTACTTTGGATAAATGCAGCACAATTAGGTGTTCTTAGTGCTCCCACATAGCACTCCTCAGCCCACTTTCTCGACTCCTCCGATGATGTGAATTCGAAAGTGACCACGGGACCAAGGGATCTCGTCTGGTTTTCTTCCTTGTACACCACCTCTGCGAATGTTCTGCTGTCTCTCCTTGCTTGCTTGGAAATGATAAGAGGTTTCGGGTTAGGGGTGGGTATCGTGTTCATTTTTGTTCCTTCTGATGACGGTTAAAACGAGGTATATTGGCTCTCAATTTATAAGATCCCAGCCATATAAGATTCAGCTTATCTTCCAGTTCTTTGACGTCCTTGACGCCAATAAATCTCACGAAACCAAACCCGTTGCCTCGAGCATCCTTCTTATGGGGGACAAAAACATCATTCACTTCTCCTATTCTACGGAACGTCCTAATCATCTCATCTTTTCTCCAGCCTAACGGGAAGTTGGTAAAGAAAAAGGTGACACGGTTCTTTCTGTCGTTCTCTGACTTCGATTCCACTTTTCTGTCCCTGTGGGCGAGGCTGTGGTTATGATAGGGTAAAGGATTAGGGTTGACATGGTGATGGTGGATATTGGGTCGGTGGTTGGGTAGGGAACGGTGATTGGTGAGGCTCATTTTATTCATTCCCATAAACATTTGACTAAGTCTATTGTGAGACCGTCTCACATATTGAAATTCATAAGACGGATTAAACCCATTTTACAAATCAAAGAAAGTAAGATTCAAATTCAAATAAGTCCGTGAGCCAGTCTTATATAAGTTTTTGTCAAAACATTTATGACAGATCTGTGCATTTAACAAAACATGGACTAAAATGGGAACATAAAATTAAAAAACCCATAAAACACAGTGACAAAACTGGAAAAAATAGAAAGAATTGAAAAATCTGTGTCAAGAAAAACTTAAAATCTTCACTGCACAAAACAATATTAAGTCCTTGAGCTCAAAATCCTCCACAATATTACCAAAAACATATCAAACCGAAACTATTTAACACGACAAAACAAAATCACAACAGAAATACCCAGATCCCTCAAAAAAAGTTAAAAAATAATTAATTAATATTTTTTTTCTAGATAAATAAATAAATGATACATACCTGTTGTTGGCATACTCATAGAGACGGCCTCTGGTAGAGAAGACAATCAAAGCCACCTCAGCATCACAAAGCACAGATAACTCATACGCTTTTTTCAGTAACCCATTGCGACGTTTACAGAAAGTGACCTGACGATTAGTCGTGTTTTCGATCCGCTTTATCTCTATTTTTCCCCTTCCGTTTTTCCTTGATTGATCACTAGTTTGGAAATGATCCATTAATTTCTGCTCACAAGCACAGGAAAGCATAACATTACTAATTGTACAAAACTTTGGCAGTTGAAATGTCTAATATCATAAACATCATGTGAAAGCATCACAAAATTAATTTACTCGGAAAAAATTGCAAAAAAACAACAGTTGTTTGAAAATGTTTATGTAAAATGTTTAAAAATGGATCTATGTATGTAATTTCACTAACCTGCTATGGTAATATTGGGGGAGAGATGAAGGAATATTGAGCAGATAGAAGCTCAAATTTCTGTGTTATGCTTTTATTCACAAATCTGAAAAGGAGAGGTAGAAATTGTGGAATGAGCTGTGAATATATAAAGTTAAAGAATTAGTTATTTTTTTTACTTTTTTTTAATTTCATAATAATCAGAAAGTTAAAAATCTGCTATATATATGTATACTTTATGGGTTTAATTGTATCTTGTGATAAATCTGTGAAATGCATGCGTATTAATTTGTATTTCAATTTTGGTGGTTTGTACAAAAGGAGAGCAGAACACAATAAATGGAAGAATCACTCACATTCACATAAAAAAAAATTAAATTAAATTCCTACCTCTTTTTTTGGGTCATATACTACATTTTTTTTTAACTATAAGCAGTTTGCAATTTTGGTCCTGTAACTATTGAGTTTGCAAAATTAGTCCTGTAAGTTTGAAAGTTTTTGCAAAATTGGTTCTATATATTTTATACCTAAACAATTTCGGTCCCGTAAGTTTCAAGTTATTGCAAAATTGGTCCCCTAGGGTTATTTCATTTTTTCAAAATACCAAGAATACCCTTATGCACATAATTGGCTTTATTTGACTAAGTGTTTTGTCTAAAATGGTATCAGAGCCCAAGTTTATTAAGAACTTTAAGTTATATTTATTATTTTATATAATTAACAATAGGTGAGGAGAATTTTTCCCGAGAAAATATATGTGGATGAGTGTTCAAGATGTATACTCTATAGGAGATATCGTCAAATTTTGACGATGCATGCATAAGAACCCAGGACAAGATAACATATTGGAATAATCAATATGTTGAAAAAGAACTCGCAGGAACCAATAGAGAAACCTTAAGACAATGCGAAAAACAAGCAACATATTGTCTGAGTATCACTTCCGCCCCGCCCCGCCCCACCTAGAATTTTTAGTCTTAAAATATATTTTAGTATATATATTTTGCATATATAATATACATTATAATATAATTTTTATGTATTCTTATATTATATTTAATATTTTTAAATTGATAATAATAAATTTTGTAAATAATATTTTATAAATACATGTTTTTCATTTTTCTAATTTAATTTAATTTAAAACGGACAAAATGGCCGATCCGCCCCGCCCGTTCTAGGCACGGATCGGTGCAGGTCCTGGCCAACCCGTCCCGACCTGCCCTATTGCCATCCCTATAAAATTGCTAACTTTAAAAAGATAAATGACCAAAAATGCTATTTAGCCAGAAGGGCAAAATTATTCAGGACCAAAACTGTAACTTTTAAAGATAAAAGACTAAAATTGCAACTACCCAAAGTTACAGGACTAAAATTGCAATTTACCTTAAACTATATATCCTTACAATTTGACCTAAAAGTAAAACAAATTAATTGTCTTTTAAAATTACGAACATCATTAACATATTACAACATCAAATAAGGTTTATATTTTCTTAACAAATAATCTCTTGAAGGTGTAGTTTCGAAAAATAATCGAGCTTTCTGTAAGGATATTGTTTTGTAATTCGCCATTCCGAAAACCTAAAAAATAAAATTGATGTTGGTTTCTTCTGTTTGTGCTCAAGAGTCAAGGGTGACATAATCAGCTTCAACGAGCAATTATCCAATCACAAAGTTACAATCTCCCGCATCGCTCATTTACTAGGGGATAAAACTGCAGCCAAACAGCACTTAAGTGAGTGTATATATTTCGTTAATATGGGCAATAACGATTACCTCGCAAATTATTTGCCCCAATTCCACTCCTCAACCGCCCCATACAATCCTCACCAGTTTGCGGCACTTCTTCTCTACCAATACTCAATCCAGCTCAAAGTAAGATTTTCTTCTTCTTCTTCTTCCGAACACCGATTTTTTCATCTTTTCCCCAATTTTTTGAGATTTTGTTTTTTTGGATTTTATCAGAAGCTGTACGATTATGGTGCGAGAAAGATCGCCGTGTCTGCGCTTGGTAAATTAGGCTGTCTTCCGCAGGAAATGGCCACCTACGGCCCCTCCGACGCCTCGTCCTGCGTGGAATCCAGTAACGACGTCGTCCAGATCTTCAATGAGTTTCTCGAGCTTCTTATAAAAGATCTGAACAATCAGCTCGCCGATGTGAAATTTGTGCTCACGGGAGACAACTCGAACGCTGCTTCATTAGGTAATTACTACGATATTATGTATAAATTGTGTTGGTACTTGGTATGGTGAATGTGAAAGCAGATCTGATGATTGGGTGTATTTCGATTTCAGGTAATATTAGGGTTTTGACCGATCCGTGTTGTAAAGTGTCGAGCGACGTCGTAGAAGGTGGGCACTGTCTGCCGGGGACTGTTCCGTGCAGCAACAGAGATGAGTATATGTTCTGGGATGGATTTCATCCGACGGAGGCTGCTAATTTGATCTCTGCACAAACTGCGTACAAACATATGTCGCCATTGTATGGTGATAATCCTGTTGCTGCTTGGTGATTCATAATTTGGTATGATTATGAAGAAGTACTTTGTCATTGTGTGAGGAAGAAATAAATTGTGCTATTTTGATTGTGAGATATTTGTCTTTGATTGATTTTTTCTGTTTTTTCTTTCTTTTTGGTTGGGGTGGGATTTTGCAGTGTAATAAATGGTTAATATAAGCGAAGTTAAGCCCAATATAAACCTGTTTAAAATAAAAAAACACTAAGAAGTTGAAAGCCCGTTCATATTTATCCGGCCTGCTATTTTATTCATGTAATTTGCTCTATGGGCCTTCCCCTTAAAAGAAAGCCCATTAAGCTAAACTGCTCCAGTCTCCAGAAAACATACAAAAGGAAGCCCAGTGCTCCAGGAATATCCCCCTATCCCATTAGGGATGGCAATGGGGCGGGTCAAAACCCGCCCCCGCATCAAACCCGCCCCGACGGGGCGGGTCTAGACCCGGATAAACGGGTCCCGGGGCGGGTCTCGGGTCCAAGATTACAAAACCCGCCCGGGTCCGGGGCGGGTCCCGGGTCCAATAGAACCCGCCCCGGACCCGCCCCGCATATTAATTTTTACTATATTTTTAAATATATATTGAAATATTTTTGCATTATGTATTTTTAAATTTGAGTGTTATATGTTTAAAAATATTAGTTGAGTACTAATATAATATTATTTATTTTTAAAGTTTAATTTACTAATATAATATCTTGTAATATTCTACTTTGAATATTTATTTTAAATATTAGTTGAGTATTATTGTAGTATACTAATAGTATTTTTTAAAAAAATCTTAATAGTAGCCAATTCTAAAAAAATAGTTATAATAAGTTGAATAATTATATTTATTTATTTTTTAACCTATTGGCATTAGATTACTTTTGAAAATTTGGTCAAAAATAGAAAAATATAAATTATTATAATTTAAAAAAATACTTGGCGGGTCTAGCGGGTCTAGACCCGCCCCGGCGGGTTTTGAGGCGGGGCGGGGCGGGGCGGGTCTTGAGGCGGGCGGGGCAGTCCCGGTCTAATTTTTCCTTGGCGGGCGGGTCCGGGTTTGGTCAAACCCGCCCCAAACCCGCCCCGTTGCCATCCCTATATCCCATCTTAAGAGCTCAATTAAATCCTCAAGTCATTCCTAAGGCACTCATTTAGGAAGTTTTTGATAAAAACTACGACAATAAAATAAATATATCTAGTTTTTAAATGTCCATTCTCATTGTTGAAATAAAATTAAAATTTTAAAACTATTTTTCCTTCAAGACACATTGTCCCCAAAAATATACATCCAAACAAGTACTAACATTGTGGGAGGTTGGGGTCTCCTGTCCAAGGAAATTATTGATAAAGATAAAGATAATTAATTGATCCCATCTGCGGTTATGTTCCAAGGGTTTTCTATATTTATACGGAATATTAAAATTCAAGGGGTACTATTTCTAGAAAAAGTTCAAATATTAAGAGATTTTGCGAATTAATTTGGATATATACATGTCACATTTAATGTATTATTTATCGAGTACTTAAATGGTCATAACTATTCTAGGGGGTTGATGCTATCCAAATGGATAGTGCCCAACTCCTTGTGATTTTGCCAAATGTCCCACTATAACATATGCATTTTTTTTTTCAAAAAAAAATTAAAATGGGACACGTCACAATTTTATGGGAGTTGACTATTGAGCATCTTACTACCCCACAAGGGGAAAAAAAGTGAAAGTATTTGAACCCTTTATTAAAACTTATATTTATATCGAACTAAATGAGTTTAAATACATTAATTATACCTCATCAATACCTTTTGATTTATAATTAATTTGGTCACGTTTTTCATCACTTAAATTGGTACTTGGTAGGCTTTTGGAATTTGGAGTCTATAAATTTGAAAGGTTTGGCAAGTAGCAAATGAACAGCATTATCTATGCCTCAACAGGAACTCTAGGGTTTTTCATTTTCAAAGGGAATTTATTTGAGATGTGATTTTTAAGTTTGTCCTATAGATTGGCCAAATACCTATAAAAGATATATACTGCTCATAACCCAATTCTTTATTAGAATATAGAGAAAAACTTGTGTGAGACAGTCGCGCTGTGTGACGAAAAAAAATTGTAATATTTTTAAGTGTAAAAAATAATATTTTTAGGGTAAAAACTAATACTTTGTCTGAACATATTCTTTTTTATTGTTCGGACAATGTATTAGTTTTTACTCTAAAAGTATTCGTTTTTTTTACATTAAAAAATTCTACTTTTTATTTCTATCGCACGGTGTGACTGTCTCACACGACACCTACTCTAGAATATAAATTACAAAACACTCCACTGATAATTGGGGGAGACTTCGAGCCATAGATTTGTTGGTTGTGAATTCGAGTCATAGAATTGGGGGATTCTCACATACCTGGCCTCCTTTATTTTTTTGAATACAAATCCTGGTAGGAGAGGAAGTTAGGTGGGAATCGAATTCAGATATGCCTGAATTTTACAAATGTCTTACCATTATGTTACCAATCGATTTCCACACACCCTCTTTTATTAAATAGCATTATTGGAATTATAATTTCTACCATTGTGTAATGCATTTTATAAACGTTATAAATATAATTAATATTTCTAGCATTGTGTAATGCATTTTAGTTTTTATAATTAATAAAATAAAATGTTATAAATATAATTAATATTAGTAATATATAAATATAAATAATATTAATAATATATAAATATATATAATATATATTCGGGGAATGACGATGGGGATGGAAAATTCTCATTTTATCTAAACAGGGTAGGGGATGAGAATATAAATACCATCCCCATTTCTAGAGAAACAGGAAATCCCATCCCTGTTCCATTCCCGAATTAATCGGAGATTTCCCGCACATTTTATTCGGGTACTAACGGATATGGTTTCCTAGCGGGATTTTGTCATCCCTAAACATAGAGCAAAGAGAATGGTAAAATTAATGCATAAGTAATAATACTTGGAAAATAAAATGTGCACTAGAATAAAAATTATAAAATGAATCTCTTTTTTTTTTTGAACAAAAATAAATAGAAACATATATAATTTAATTTTGTAACATGTACATAATTTAAGGAACCTTTATTAGTACTTCCATGTTACGTTCAAGTACAAAACTTTTTTATTTTAAAAATGTACTGGAATACATTTTCAATATACTATTGATAAGTTTTATTCCTCAAATAAAATAAAAAGTCTAATTTTACATACTATCAAAAAAAAAAAAAAAAAAAACTCTCGCTCTTTGTGATCAATTTATGGCTCCAGTCCTTTATGTATCCCCAACTTCCAAAATCCAACCTATTGATCAAATCCTAAATAATTTTCTTCCCCACTTAGGATGTAGCCTGTTAGGATGCCCACTTAACCATTCTCGAAAAAAAGGTTGACTACTTAGCTCTTTATATAAATTAGACATGTAATTAATTAATCAGTGCCGCAAAGTTATGGTTTCTTACTAATTTTAAGCCAAGTTTTCTCATTAATTACATATCACACGAATATCCACACGATACGTGTAACAACTAATTATCTATTTAAAAAATATTTTATAGTCTAGCTAGTCACTAGACGTTTATATATCTATAATACAAAATAAAAGATATTTTACACTATTTAATGTACAATACTTCCTCCGTTCCAAATATATAATCCACTATTCCTTTTTTAAGATGTTCCAAATATATAGTCTGCCTTTTATATTTAATAGTACTTTTCCATTATTTTACTATTATAACCCTATTTAATATATATTTTAGAATTTACACTATTTACTAAATAAGGCTAAATCAAGTAAATATTTAACATATTTGCAGTTTTAAATATTTTTCTTAATCTATGTAAAAAATCAAACTGGACTATATATTCGGGACGGAGTGCGTAACTTCTATTGCCAAACTCATTAATTATATCCTCAATTAATGCATTCCATCAATTAACATCACGTATATACTTTAGTCTTTATGGATATGATATTATATACTGCATATAATCCATATAATGTAATAAAATTACAATTAAAGGTCTTTAATTTGTACTATTTATAGATGTAGCTCATACATACAATCTATATAAATCATCATTCACTACTGAAATTCCATCACATATATCCGTTTTTGCAAATTACCAAATGGCTCCAATTATTACAAAATGGATAATATTGCTATCTATCCTCTCTATTTTTATGAAATTCATTCATGGTCAACAACAAGTTCCTTGTTTATTTTTTTATGGAGACTCACAATTTGATAATGGCAATAACAATTTGCTAATCACATTGGCCAAGGCTAATTATCTGCCTTATGGGATTGATTATCCCCAAGTTCAACGTGGCAGATTTTGCAATGGACAAATCATACCCGATTTCCTTGGTTATTTTCTTTTTTCATATTTCCCTTTTAAATATTTATACTCCACCAATCAAAAATCTAGACATAATTAATTAATTTCTAGTAAATTTGTTTCTTTATTTTCGTATTAGATAGGATATTAATTAGTAAATGATTACTAACTAATCCCTGATTAATTTGTGCAGCTCAATTCTTAGGTTTTGATAATCCAATCCCACCCTTTGTAACTGCAAGAGGCTCTGATATTTTAAAAGGTGTAAATTATGCATCAGGAGCAGCAGGAATACTCGACGAGTCTGGGACACTACAGGTAATTAATTATAATTAGGGTTAATTACAAAAATTACCCCGAGGTTTAGTCTAATTATGAAAAGATTTAGTTATCTTTTAAAATTACACATATCCATTGACATTTATTTTTATTTTACAAATTACACCCACTGGCGGGGCCTAGGCGGTGCAAGCGCGGGTTGGTGCCCCCAAAAAATTTCCAAAGTTCTCTTTCTTATTTAATTTAGTTGTTATTTAGTTTATAGTTCTTTTTTCATATTTAATTTAGTTGCTATTTAGTCTATATATGTATAAACTAAGGGAAAAATACATCTACCCCGAACTTTTCAGAAAATATTCTTGTAATTGTCTTCAAAAATAGGTTCCAGCTCTTCCAAGTCTCAAATCCTGCTTCCGCCACTAGTTGCATCTCCAGTGCATCCTCAAGAAGCAATAGCGGAGCCAAAAGACTCTAATAGGGTTGACCGATATACGAAAATGGGGTGGACGGGATAAAAAATTCGGAAAAAATAAGACAAATTATAACTATTTTTTTTAAAAAAAATCTCATTTTTTTTCTTCAAAAAGAGGGCTGGGACAGGGCCCAAATTGGCCCAGCTCTAAATCCGCCAGTGTCAAGAAGGGTTATTTGTTAGCTAGGTAAACACAAACCTCAAGGAGGTATTTCATGTAATTTTTAAAGGTAACTGGAGTTTTTTTGTAATTAGGCTAAAATGCAGAGGTAATTTTTGTAATTATTCCTTATAACTAAGCATGGAATACTACTACGTACCCTACAATTACAATTTATTAAGGTGAACAATATATATCAGTATATCAATTTTAACAAGACTGAAGAAAATTAAACACTATTATCTTACACATATAATATTTTATTAAATATTATTGATGGCTTAATTTTGTTGTAGGGTGATCGTTTCACCATGAACAGGCAGCTGTTAAATCATCGAATAACAATTGGTCGTATTGGGGTTTTACTTAGAAATAATCAAACTACAGTTGATGATTATCTGAACCAGTGTTTGTACGTGGTTAATATGGGCAGTAACGATTACCTTAACAACTATTTTCTACCAGTACTATCCCCAGCTCGTCTTTTATACACACCTGACAGGTTTGCAGATATCTTGATTCAGAAATTCTCTCAACAATTAAGGGTCAGTATTTTATATATATGTTTTTTATTATTTAATTATATATGTTTCTTTTTATATTGCAAATCTTATTGTATCATTTATTATTTTATATGCTGGTAAATTGCAATCTTAGTCATGTTATTATGGGGTGTTTGACAATACTAGTCCCGCAGAAATCACGGTTTGCAAAAAGGTTCCGCAACTTGCAAAAAATTCTCAATTCCAGTTGTTTGAAATTTGCCGAATATATTCATGTGTCTATATTTCCGGCCACATTCGTTGATGTGGAAACCGATTTCGCTTATGCGGACATCCTCTTCCGTTTTTGTCCTAATCAACATGTCAACTTGTAAGATGCTTAAGTAAGCAAAATTGGCTTCAACATCAGAAGATTTGGCTAGAATATGAACATCGTGAATTTTTCTGTTAGATTTTCCACCTTTTAGTGACCAAAGAACCGATATCGGGTTTTTTTTTTCGAAAATTAAAGGACTTTTTTTACAAATCATAATTGTTGCGGGACTATTATTGTCAACCTGCCTATAATTGTAGGACTAAAATTGCAATTTACCCTTGATTATCCTTCACATATTATAAACACTTATTTGTACTTTAATTAAGCATTCATGTGATGATAACTACTGCACTTAAATAGAATCAGATTCTGATTATACTCCGATTTTTACAAACAAGTAAACACTGTTAGAACTAATTTCATCAAACACTCTTAAATTTTCATAACTCACTTCTAATTTTATTCGCAAACACCATCAATTAACCACCGGCGGAACAACCCCCTTCTAATTTTTTAACTAGATACAATTTACAATTTAAAATTTATTTACAAGGATATATTATATTCACTCCTCCCCCATGTACACCCGCCAAATTATTCATAAATCTGGTATATAAAAGTGGGGCTCACCATCGGCAACAAAACAAAATAATTTTCCTCAAATTGTAGTCCCCCTCCCCCTCCCCAAATATAAAATCCTATATCCGCCACAATATGTAACTACTTCTAGTTTTACATTGCATAAAACACTTCTTCTAAAGGCGAGTTTTTGCAAATACTCGGGACGAATAACCGTCTTCTTTTTTGGCACTTGCTAGACCTTGTACAACTCCGGAGCAAGAAAAGTGGCAGTTTTTGGGGTTGGTTTACTAGGTTGCCTTCCTCAAGAGTTGGCCAATTTTCCTACAAACGGATCAGCATGTGTCGATTTCATCAATAATGCTGCCCAGTTATTCAATAACAGGCTCATTCCACTCATCGACGACCTCAATAACAATCTACCTGATGCCCAATTTATCTATGTAAACATCACCAGCATTTCACTAGGAGATGGAGATCCTTCAGCCATCGGTAGGTTATAAATTGGTTTCGAATTTTTAAATGGATAATTACAAAAGGTACCCCTTAGGTTGGGGTAATTTTCAAAAAACCAAATATGTTTCAAATTTACAAAAAGCATCCTCAATTTTGATTATGCCTGAAATTTAAGGGGTCAATGAAATATTTCTAGAAGTATTAGGGGCATTTTTAAAATATTTTTTTGCATATAAAGGAGAAAAGTGTAAGCGAAATCAAACCTCAAGTTTTTTTTTTTGCAATTTGAGAAAAGCTATTTTTTGTAAGGGGTTTTATTGTAATTTCCCTATTTTTAATGGATAGTTACAAAAACTACTGCGAGGCTGGATTCATTGATTCCATCTTACATTTTATTACCCCAATTTCGTTAGTTGATCTGACGAAATTTGTTGGCGTAGTTAAATATTTTACAATTACATCCCTTACCCCAATTCCGTTAGTTGATCTGACGAAATTTGGTGGCGTAATTAAATATTTTACAATTACATCCCTCAAGCTTTCTAAAGATTACAATTAACCCCAATTCTTCGTTTGGTTTTGTGTAATATTAAGAAAAATTGAGAAATGTAACTATAAAATATTTGATAAAGTCGTCAAATTAATCGAGTTCATTTAAGAGTTATAGTAGACAAAATCAAACCTTAATTTATCAAAAGCTCAAGAGTAGTTATTGTTATTTATCCCTTTTTAATAGTCTTGCACCATTGAACTTACAAAAATATAGTACTTTATTTCTGTTCGTTTTATCAAGACATGCCACGTGCACATTAAAAAATCATTAATACGCACAACATAGTGTAACGGTAAAATGGAATACGAGATCAGAATTGGAACCTAACTAGCAAATTATGATACATGATTGCTAAATAAAAGAGTGATTATTACTAATTGTAAATATATTAACTTAGTATTTCATGTTAATTTATTTCAGGTGTTCGAGTTACCAATGTTCCATGCTGTGTAGTACGGAGAACAACTGGCCTATGTGCACCAAACCAGGTCCCATGTAGTAATAGAAATGAGTATACTTTTTGGGATAATTTTCATCCTACCCAGATTTTGAATCGTGCTACGGCTTCAAGAGCATACACTGCCACATTGCCATCCGATGCCTATCCCTTTGATATTCGAACTCTCGTACAGCAGTAAAAGTTTTTATAAATTAGCACCAAATGAAATGCAAATTACACTTATCAGTTTTGCATGTCTTCGTTGCTGTTTAATTCTTAAATAAGACAGTTTTTTGGTTTCATAAATTTGAATAACTACTCTTATGTATGTGTCTTTCTTCAAGTGTTTGAAAGCAATTAATGAAACTTGTTATGACTTATGTGCAATTTTGATCCCGTAAGTTTTAATTTGTGCAACATTTTAGTTTTACAAGTTTTAATTTCGTGCGATTTTGGTCATCATAAGTAGGTGTTTCAACATTTCATGTGTTCCCACAATACATACTCAAAATACCGAAAATACCTATGGATGCTTAAGTTACAAGACTTGAATTGTTATTTTGCTAAGGAGTAAAATCGTCAAGGTCTGAAACTGCCATATTAAAAATTTAAAGTTCTTGGACTAAGATTATCAACACTAAGAGTTACAAGACTAAAATTGCGGTTAAGCCCTAAAGGCAACCTTGAACAGACTAAACAACATATTTGTGAACCCATGAAATCGAATAACTATCTAAAAAGCGCTAGGCGCTAGACAGGCGCGACAGATCGGTGTCTAGTGCCTGGCGGGCCTGGGTGGGGTTAGGCGGGACATGAGCGGAGTTAAACGCGGGGCCTAATCGAAAGAATAACGATTACAAAATTTGTAATTACGGGGATTAGCAATTCTGTCAATAAATTTTTTAAGTAGCAATTTTAGTCCCATAAAATTTTGATTAAATGCAATTTTAATTTGTGCAAAATTTTAGTTTTACAAGTTATAATTTCGTGCGATTTTGGTCATAAGTAGGTGTTTCAATATTTTATGTGTTTCCACAATAAATACTCAAAATACCCAAAACGCCTATGGATGCTTAAGTTACAAAACCTGAATTGTTATTTTGCTAAAGAGAAAAAACCGTCAAGGCCCGAATCGCCGCGTTAAGAAACTAAAGTTCTTGAACTAAGATTATCAACCCTAAGAGTTACAAAGACTAAAATTACAGTTAAGCCTAAGGGCAACCTTGAACAGACTAAACAACATATTTGTGAACCCATGAAATCAGAATAACTATCTATCTGCAAATCATAAGTACGATAAAACAATTCATAAACACTTATCATTGTTAAAAGATGGACATTTGCGAATTATTTAGCCACCTACACATGAAATGTGAGACCGTTTACTAGGTCGTCAATTTTCGTACAGGCATACAACAAGTATGCATGTTACAGTCGTCAAGAATACGACATTAAAAATGATACACAAAAGTATATTAAACAAGTTATGTTTTAACATACATTAAACATGTGGAACATGAACTTACTCGGATAACATAATAGGAGCTTATGATCATCAATCATGAAGACTGTAGCATGACGATCCATTTTCCAAAACTTCAATTATTGCAGAAAATGGAATGGCAGCACTGGCACTTCATTTATATCAGCTGTTAAGAAAGTTAACAATTCATTAGACATTAGTTTGACAATGTCGATAAAGTCGCACGTACGTATATGTTAGGGATAATTATAAACACACCCCTAAAGTTTTGGTCTAGTTACCAAAAAAATCCTGCCTAGAGGATTTGAAAATTACAAAATCCCCTTGAAATTTGATTTGTCTTACGGTTTCCCCTTCCATAAATCAGGAGCGTTGCCAGACCGCATAGTTATTCCTAGCCCAAAATTTTTCCACGTAGCTCAATTATTCCCCCCTAACAAATATATATAATTTTTTTCATTTTTTTCGATAGAAAAACGGGACAAAAATTTTTTTTTTGTGTCTTGTGAGTGCGGGAGGCCTCCCCCTTGGCTACGCTCCTGCATAAATAAAAACATTTCGAAAATCCCATGCCATTTATAGAAATATTATATATATCCTTAAATTTAAGGTAGAATCAAACTTTACGAGGGTTTTTTGAAATTTTCAAAATCCCTCTTGTTTTTTTTTTTGTAGTTAGGCCAAACCCCATCGGTGTTTTTGTAATTATCCCATATATTTATACGTATGTAATATATATCTTAGAGAAGGATTATCATCATTAATTAATTCTAAAGCGGGATTAAATCTTACACTAATTGAAGAGGCGTTTGGTCTTGCCTAGGGTAATCATCATTTGGGTTTTGCAGCCCGTTGACTTGAAAATAGTTTCGAGCATCAAAATGCTGAGGTTGACCAAGCTCAAAGTCATAACTCCCAGGCATCAAATTCATGTGCTGCTGGACTCTCTCAGTTTCAGCTATCTACACAGTTATATACATCTAACATCAGAAAACTGTGAGGGAAAGTATATGTTAAAACTACCCCATAGGTTTAGCTTAATTACAAAATAGCCCAGTCATATTTCAAATTACAAATACCTCCTCTTGAGCCTCTTGTGAGTGCAGTTTTGTAAGCTAAAAACAAATGTCAAAGGGATATTTCTATAAGGCTTAATTGCAATTTTGGTCCTGCGAGTATAAGTGGTTGAAATATTTGGTCCTGTAAGTATCTTGTGTAGCAATTTTGGTCCTGTAAATTCAAAGGAATGTCATATTTGGTCCTGTAAGTATGCTATGTAGCAATTAAGGTCTCGTAAACTTTTATTTTTGTGCAATTTGGGTCCTATAAGTTTTATTTTTGTGCTATTTTGGTCCCAAATTGGTAAGTCATATTTCATCATTTGAGGACCAAAATTGCTGCATAGCATACTTAGTGGTCCAAATATGCCAATTTTTAATGTATACGGGACTAAAATTGCTACACATAAATAATTACAAGACGAAGTATGTCACCTCCTTATATTTATAGTACCAAAAGTGCAATTAAGGCTTTCTATAATTTTAAAAGATAACAGTTTTTTGTAATCAGACTAAATCTTAGGGGCTTTGTAATTAATCCTATATATGTACACACGCTTACCTTTGCTCGAAGGAACTGATTATTGTGATGTAAATCAATCTCTTGCTGCCAATTATTATTTTTCATGACCAAAAAAAAAATCAGATAGCTGAAAATTTAAATAGAATGAATGCTTAAAAGATCAATAGTCTTATCTGGGATGCTATAACACCAACCATTTTCCTGACAATAATTTTAACATTAAAAAACTAGGGAAGCATTCAACAATTTAAAGAATTAAAATTCGAAAAAAAAAAGGAATATATATCGTTTTTACAAATATTTCACAAGCAGATTAATGGCAGATCAACATGCCTGTCAATAGCAATTTTGCTGAAATTAACAATTGGGCATAAAGTATTTTGGCTGGCTTTGAACCAGATAATAAATAATTTCAAAAGAGGTTAAATTGCATATTCAATCCAGTCCACTATGTAGGTATACACTGAGCAGTTACGCCCACTAATTTAGGGGTTACAAAATAAGACACTAACTTCTAATTTGTTGCACATTGAGTTCAACCTTTATTTGCAATTATGAATGCTACCAAATTTTGGGTATTTCAACAGATCCATGTGGAAATAAAAAATAATTCGATATGCCAATATCATTAAAAATGGTTGAATGGACTGAAATCCTCAAAATTTTGCAGCAATTCTAGCTGATTTCGCAATTGTCACCTATTTTGTCATGCCCCTAAATTAGTGGATGGAAATGCAACTAGCTATAAATTAGTGGACTAATTATGCATTTTAGCCTTTCAAAAGATCACATTTTTAACTAAAGATGTCTTTTATTTACATGCTAAAAGTGAAATTATATATATCAAATTACACTATGAGTTAATGATAAATTACTTACCCTCTTTTGCATGTACTCAATTTCAGCAAATAGCAACTCATTCTGATCAGAGATATAAATAAGTTGCGTTAATAAGCAGGAGTACTGTGCTGACAAGATTAAAATAGCATCAAATTATTTTAGGGATAATTACAAAACCCCCTCTAATATTTGGGCTAATTACGAAAAAAATTCAGAGATGTTTTAAGATTATAAAATATCCCATTAGGTTTGATTATGTCTTAAATATTTTAGTGGGTAACCGAAATATTTTTATAAATGTCAGGAGGGATTTCAAAATAATTTTTGCTGAAGTCGGAAATTGTCAAAGTTTTCAAAAAATTTAGTGGGTAATCAAATTTTAAGGTGTTTTTTTTTGCGATTTTAATAAACCTATATATGGATTTTTTGTAATTAGACCGAACCTCAGAGTTTTTTTTTTTTTTTTAATTATCCCATTATTTATATCAAACTAGTGTGCACCTTCTTGGCCCGGATTCTGCTTATTCCTCTTTCGACCCTTGTCTCCAGATTTTTTAGGTCTTTGAGTTGTAAAGCCCCTAAACACTCACCAAGCATGTTCCTAAATTAAAAAAAAAATAATAGGGAAAATATCATAACAGAGAAATTGGACCAATTAAGTACATTCATGTGAATAGTATAAATAAGGTACCTGTTTTGATTCTGCAAATTACTGATATGAGCACGCAATTTTGATGCTTCTTGCTGGTAGTACTGAAATATTGTTGAAAAAAGTTAGAATTTTTGCTATTTTTGTGACAATTAATTTGAAAAATCAACCCGATATATAAATTAATCAAATGATCACGCGCAGGTAGTAGCAAGAAGCTAGTTAACCATATTCTAACACGGGAAAGCTATCTTAGACCTTGGTTTATTCTCTGTGCCAAATAAGCAAAAACTACCTCTAGATTTGGAGTAATAACAAAAAGAACTAAAGAACTTGAGGTTTGATTCAGTGTTACATTTTTACCCCAACTGTAACCTAACGGAATTTGCTTACTTCATCAAATATTTTGCAACTACGCCGCTAAACTTTCTAAATATAACTGAATTTGGTGGATGGGATTTCTATAAAAAAAAATTGGGAAAAGATTTTTAGTCCTGTAAGTTGGATTTTTTGAGATTTAGTCCTCTACATTGTCACATTCATGTTTTAGTCCTTTAACTTTCAAACTTTTCTAGATATTCATCATTTAACTTAACAATTTTACTTTTGGTCCTATAACTTAACAAATTTTAGAAATTTAGTCCTATAACTTAGCAATAGTTAAATTTAACTAATTTATTAAAAGGACTAAAAATCATATTTTTCCGAATAACTACCAAAACCAAATGAAGAAATATACGCAGCTAGGGCTAACTAGTATATACAAATAAATTAAGTTTGAATTTGGATGAGAGGATTTGACGAGAGGGGTTTGAGGGAAAATTTTCAAATGATCATTATGGATTTGAAATCTACCATAAAGATTCCAAAAATAGTGTAAAATAGAACATAAGGATTTTGAATCAATTATAGAATGATCTTGTCCAAATAAGCTTAATGAACTTGTTACTATAGATTTAAAATTGTTTGAATCCATCAATCTAAATCTAAGTGTAGCCTAAAAGAATAAATCATAGGCCTGGACATAATCAAATGTAAGTTGAAGTAAATCACATCAGATTGAAAAGTTCAAGAAAAAAAAGTTTGAATCACCTGAGTATTAGCTTCAGATATAGAGCCATTATTTGTTGAATCTGAGGAAGCTTTCTTGTACCTCTCAATGGTTGCTTTGACACTGTACATTAGCATTAATTGTAATTTCAGAAATCTACAATATCCATCCTAGTATGAAACAAAAAAAAAAAAAAGACTAAGTGGTTAAAATCAATAATGTGACACTATTTCCAGCCTTAGTTGCAAGCACTTAGCTTATACTTCAGCAAAAAATATCATTTTTATTGTCTTTCTCCATTCACTTTCTTCTAAGATACTTTAAACACTTGGTCCAAGATTTAAGAATTAATTACAAAAAAGGTAAAATTGCAAAATTAGTCCTGTAATTATAAGGTGGTAGCAAAAAAGTCCTGTAAAAATTACATTTTCCAAAAAAGTCCTGTAACTATAGCAAACTCCCGATATTGGTCCTAGAAAATGCACGGTTTGCAAAATAGTCCTATAACTATATGAAAATCTCAATTTTGGTACTAATTTCACCGAATTTCAATCACGCGAGCATCACATGTAGTTACCAATTCTTGGTGAAATTAGGACCAAAATTAAAATTTTCATATAGTTTCAGGACTATTTTGCAAAACATGCATTTTACAGGTCCAAAATTGAGACATTTATATAGTTACAGGACCTTTTACAAGACGTGATTTTTACAGGACCTTTTTGTTAGCTCCCTATATGCTATAGTGATAAGACTAATTTTGCAATTTTGTGTTACAAAAATAGTTCTTGTTTTGTTTTATGTTTTGCGAAAAACGTAATGATCCTCACAAAAACTGGAAAAAAAAAATCATTGTTTGTATGTCATTCGTCCAGAAAAAGGCTTAATTACAAAATTAGTCTTGTAACTATAAGGGCCTAGCAATTTTGGTCCTATAAATATTATAGATAGAAATTTTTATCCCATAAAATTTTGATTTTGTGCAATTTTGATCTCATACGTTTTAATGTGTGCAATTTCGGTCCGACAAGTTTTGATTTGGTGCGATTTTGGTCCCAACTAGCAGATAAGAAGTACTTCATTGTTCCCAATACCTTTGTCCTTTAGCCAAAATACTCGAAATATATGTATGACCGTTAAAAATTAGAGGATTGAAATTGCTAGTTATATTAAAGGGGAGAACCGCCAAGGACCAAAAATGCCACATCAAGAAGTGGCATGACTAGAATTGATCATCCCTATAAATTATAGGACTCAAATTGCAATTAAGCCTAGAAAAAACTATTATTTTCTCATAAACTAGATGAAATTCACAACATATTAACGTCATAATATTTTATAATTTTTCATAGTTATAAATGTTATTTCTAGCATTATGAATACAACGTATTACACTAAAAAGTAAATTCTAATACTATACACTAGCTAAACAAAATTTCCAAAAAGATTTACATTTACAATAAATTTTATTTATCCTAAAACACAAACCAAAAAAGAAAAAATTATCAGTTCCAAAAATCCAATAGGCAAAAGCATGAACAAAAAAGTGATTGAAAGGTGAGTGATTCTTTTGGTCAGATTTATTCTGTCAACTCAAAATGTCAAAGTGACATATTCTAATTTAGTAAAATGAAATGAACCCATCTGAGGCAACTCCCTCATTTCCCAGTCTTCTGCTACCTTAATTTCGTCGAGCCACTGATTGGCTGCGCTTGCCTAGCTGGCACTGAACCTAGCAATATGATTGGCCCATAGTTCTAGGACATAACCTGTAAATCCTCCTAATATACCATGGTTAATACTCATTAACCATTCTCAAAAAAAAAAAAAAATACTCATTAACCACTATTTTGAACCCTAGACAAGTTATTCCAGGATACACTGGTGATATGAGAGCAGATTTCTTGTAAGATGGTTGTACCGTGCGGCGGATTGCACTTTTAATGTAAAAAATAATACTTTTAGTGCAAAAAATGATACATTATCTGAATACACTGAATTTTAGTATATTCAGACAAAGAATTATTTTTTACACTAAAATTATTTTACCCAAGTTTTAGTACAACCGTCTTACCCAAGTTTTTGCCACACATAACGTTAAACAAGGGAAAATAATTTCTTTGGTAATAAGCCTTGAACTATTTTGAAATATATTCCTCTAAATAGTCACATTTAAGTTTTAGTCCAATATCTTTTAAACATTTGGATATTTTGTTTTGTTTTGACTGAAATTGTGTAATTTTATTGGAGATTGCTGACTATGACCAATCAGGTGCAAATAAGAGAGGATTTTTTTTCATGATTTAGCACAAAAATTACCACCAAAACACTAAAATCCTTATTTTGTGTGTCAATTTTGGGTGATTTGACGTCTCAGTTTTTGTGTAGAATCATCAAAATTCCTAAAAAAAATTAAACACATTAGCATCCATCGGTTCAAGTTAGCAATTACGGTAAAATTGCACAATTTCGGTTAAAATTAGACTAAATGTCCAAATTTTAAAAATATGAAACTAAAATTTAACGTGGGCGATTTAGAGGACTAAATCTCTAAGTAGTCCAAGTTAAAGACTATTTTCCACCGTTAATTAATATTAAGATGAAAATTGTGAGTACTTGAAGAAGATCGAACCGTCCATTTTAATCGGGAGTTTTCATTGGTTTGCCACTCGCTCTCACTTCTGTTTATTTCCTCTTTTAGTTTCAACAGTTTCAGAAGCTTTGTGAAGCCTCAAACTCAGTTAACACAATGAAAATGGGGTCTGCTTTTTCCCATTTCCAGAGAAAATTTAATTTCTGAGCTAATTTTAAACATAAATTGGTATCATCACATATTACTTCTTTTTGTCAGAAGTCAAGAACAAGAAAAATATCGTGTATGACGTTCGAAAGATTCTTTAACACTCAGAAAAATCTATAAATAAAATAAAATAAGATTTTCATTGCCAAATTTAGATTTAAATTAGTACAATATACACCAAAAAAAAAGAGTTTATATTTATTGGGTCTGGATTGGTTAAATTAGCTAGATCTGTACATAGCAACAAAGATCCATCATTTTTGAAACAGCATACGTAAAACCCACAATCAGAAATTCTAATTTGAAGAAAGATTAAGTGTAGCAAACCCTAATTAGGGTAAATTTTCCATTGGAAAAACAATTTTAATAAATTTGAAGATTGTAAAAATGTAAGAAATTGAAAACCCTGATTTTTATTTTTTTCCATCTAGTCAACCCTAATAAACATCAAGTCAAAAAAGAGATGAAAAAAAAGCCCTAATAAGGTTGTAATTTGGCCTTTGGCATCTTTCTTGAATAGTCCTTTTTTCTTTTTTGTTTACCTAAGTGATGCTAAAACTGATTTGCAATTAAACAAGTTCAAAAAACATGAATGAATGGACAAATGAAAACTTGACAGCTTGGTAAGACCCAAATAGCCTTAGAGATGAGAGAGAAACTAAAGAGATATATGAAGAAATTACAACTTGACAGAAAATATGAAACCGATCTCACAGTTCATTTCTCCATAATTTCCCATAAACATTTGACTAAGTCTATTGTGAGACCGTCTCACATATTGAAATTCATAAGACGGATTAAACCCATTTTACAAATCAAAGAAAGTAAGATTCAAATTCAAATAAGTCCGTGAGCCAGTCTTATATAAGTTTTTGTCAAAACATTTATGACAGATCTGTGCATTTAACAAAACATGGACTAAAATGGGAACATAAAATTAAAAAACCCATAAAACACAGTGACAAAACTGGAAAAAATAGAAAGAATTGAAAAATCTGTGTCAAGAAAAACTTAAAATCTTCACTGCACAAAACAATATTAAGTCCTTGAGCTCAAAATCCTCCACAATATTACCAAAAACATATCAAACCGAAACTATTTAACACGACAAAACAAAATCACAACAGAAATACCCAGATCCCTCAAAAAAAGTTAAAAAATAATTAATTAATATTTTTTTTCTAGATAAATAAATAAATGATACATACCTGTTGTTGGCATACTCATAGAGACGGCCTCTGGTAGAGAAGACAATCAAAGCCACCTCAGCATCACAAAGCACAGATAACTCATACGCTTTTTTCAGTAACCCATTGCGACGTTTACAGAAAGTGACCTGACGATTAGTCGTGTTTTCGATCCGCTTTATCTCTATTTTTCCCCTTCCGTTTTTCCTTGATTGATCACTAGTTTGGAAATGATCCATTAATTTCTGCTCACAAGCACAGGAAAGCATAACATTACTAATTGTACAAAACTTTGGCAGTTGAAATGTCTAATATCATAAACATCATGTGAAAGCATCACAAAATTAATTTACTCGGAAAAAATTGCAAAAAAACAACAGTTGTTTGAAAATGTTTATGTAAAATGTTTAAAAATGGATCTATGTATGTAATTTCACTAACCTGCTATGGTAATATTGGGGGAGAGATGAAGGAATATTGAGCAGATAGAAGCTCAAATTTCTGTGTTATGCTTTTATTCACAAATCTGAAAAGGAGAGGTAGAAATTGTGGAATGAGCTGTGAATATATAAAGTTAAAGAATTAGTTATTTTTTTTACTTTTTTTTAATTTCATAATAATCAGAAAGTTAAAAATCTGCTATATATATGTATACTTTATGGGTTTAATTGTATCTTGTGATAAATCTGTGAAATGCATGCGTATTAATTTGTATTTCAATTTTGGTGGTTTGTACAAAAGGAGAGCAGAACACAATAAATGGAAGAATCACTCACATTCACATAAAAAAAAATTAAATTAAATTCCTACCTCTTTTTTTGGGTCATATACTACATTTTTTTTCTGTTTTACATTAATTTTATCCATTCATAAACCCCATCTCTGAGGGACTCCACTGTTCCGCCCCTGGAGCTTCATTGGGGAGGTGAATCACGGGATATGTCTCAATGAGCCAGAGTCCGTAGCTGATTTAGACTGACTGAGTCATCACACACAAGAAATTCTCCTTCAACCTGTTACCAGGCGGATGTGAATCCTCACGTTGTGGGGTGCTAGTGCCAGCGAAACATACATCACATCTCCTTTGCACCGTTGAACTATGCTTGGGGCATTAATTTTATCCATTCATGAGAACATTGTTGGTGGAGAAGAGCCCTAAGGAAAAAGAGTGGTAGAGTAGAAAAAGACCTCTCTGAAGCTGAAAGTGATATTTCATGAGATGATGGAACCTTAGACTAGGTTACCCTCAAGTTTCACTTTTTATTGTCCATATAAAATAGGAGTATAACACATAAATATTGGACCTCTTAATTATTTCCCATAAAAACACACTCACTTAAACTACATACTTGTTTAATTTCCTTGTAATTAGAACAAAATATTGAATCTTTTAGCATATTCCTTCCATTTGGGTTTTGGGAATTATTAATTACCTTATTCGCGAAAAAATATTAGAGCCAAAAATTACTTGATACGGCTATATTTCAGTACATCATGTGAATGTATACACAAAAACGATATCAGTTTATACACGTACACTTCAATTAATTTATTGAAATACTAGATGAAACACGTTCAAAAATACGAAATCCCGTGTGATCAAAGGGAAACATGATTGAAAAGGGGCTATGACAAAAGAGAAGCCACTGCCATGTGACATCCAGTCATGAACTATTAAAAGTTGAAGTTTATCAATGGTAACTTTTGATATGACAAGCAGTAGTTTTGCTTTTATTTTTTTTTAATAAGTTGGGAGTACTGGTTGAAGAGAATCGGGAGATAAATTTCAAAAAAATTGAAAGACATAGGATTTGAATCCTGGTTGACACACTTATAAAGGGTTAATGATACCACTTGAGTTGTACTTTTGCTTTTATTTGTGTAAATGGTTATATGTAGGAGTGATGATTCTTCATGACTAGATTTTCTATCAAGATTTGCTCTTTAATACTTACTCGACTAAATTAAAAATTAAAAACGAACAAGACTAATTTTGATATTTCCTAAGTTACAGGACCAATTTTTACAATTTTGCCTATGTTTTTCCGTGCGTTCTTCATGTGAGAGTGAAAATCACTCAGTTTCGTCTAGGGGTGGCAATTCGGGTCATCATCAGGTCGGGTTCGTGTTTGGTTTTAGGTTAATTCGGATTATTGTTAAAATATATCAAAAAATAAGTATGATTTAGACAAATTGGTAACATCATGTCAGTCGTGTTCGTGTTTGGGTTTCTAGTGTTCGGGTTTAGGTTTCTTTCAGTAACTTCAGACCGGGTTCATGTCGGGTTTTCGTGTTATGACAGGGATTGCGACCCATTCACTTTCGTCTTTATATTTCGATTTCATTTATAATTGATCAAATATTGCTTGAGCCTTATGAGTTATGATCTGAGTTGACCTGGCAACTGGATTGGTGATATCCTCTTCTTATTATACTGGAAATTGTCTTGCTATTTAGAACCTATTTTCTTGAAAGATAGGTCATTCTTTTATACCGAACATAGGCCATGCTTGGCATTGCTATGACAACTCAATGTGTGCTACATAAGTATATTTAATTGCAATAGTACATATTGTCAAACTTTCTTCTATCTAGATCAAATTTAAGATTACTCAGAGATAAAACATTGAATATTTTTTTACAAATTAACAGAGAAACACTACAAGAAAAAATCAGTTTACCTATAGAAAAATCTGTAGGTAAATATTAAGATAATTGTAAAGTGTAGGTAAAATCGTCGTAGGTAATATCATTGTAGGTAAATATTTACATACATAATCTAAAACTGTTTGTAAATTTCTACAGTATTTATGTCGGTAAATTTAAAAATTATTGGTGATATAATTTGGAGAAAATTAATTTTTTTTATTCTGTTTGTATTCTGTAGGCAACCGTAAAATTTAGTGACAATTATTTTTGTCGGTAAGTGGAATTTTCTTCTCAAGCAAAACTCTATTGTTCTATTTTAGCCAAGTAAATAAATAATAAAAATCAGAATGTATATCTAGAAAGCTGTTAGTTGTCAACTGTCTCCAAACTACCAAAACCAATATTTTTGTAGATGAAATAATTGCTCATGATCAATACATCATCTATAAGAAGAAAATCAAACATTGAAATTTTCTAGTTAAGTGATACCCAAAATTTAGTACTTCTAAGATCTTACTGTCTAAATTAATATTGTCGACTCAAAGGTTGTACATGCTACTATATTTAATCATGTTTAGCTTTAAACTGCTGCTATCCAATAATAATTTGATTGGAAATGTATACTGTATCATATAGTCTAAGGTGTAAGTACATACCATTAACAATCAATCTTATGTTGGAGGAGGGTTATCTTAAGTTTAGAAGAAAAGGGGTTATTTAGAAATTGGAAGTTGGAAGAGGATTATTTTCTCTTTGTAGGAGGAGAGGTTATTTATGCTAAGAAATGTAAGAGAGTTTTTGGTGGAGAAATATTTGCTTGTATTGATTCTTCTCAAATTTTGGCTTGTTACAAAATGATCAAGACACCCCTATTTATACTAGTACAACTTCCTAACCAATGGCTAGGATTTATTTAATCTAATGGCTATAATTCATCCACTAGAATTATCTTCTAAAATATCTACTTTCCTAGAACATTCTACAAACTTTTCTACAAATAATATCTAAGATATTTTTCCAAGACACTTCTAGACAAATTCTAGAACTTGGGCCATTTGGGCTTGGATCTTATTTTATCTTTTAACTCAAATATATATTTTCAAGCCCAATATTAATTGGACCAAAATCAAGTTTAAAATCTAACATCCCCCCTTAAACTTGATTTGTCATTCCGAGAAAACTTCTAAGTCGTATGAAGTCTTCATGCTTGAGCGGTTTGGTGAAGATGTCCGCAACTTGATCTTGAGACTTCACATTCTCCACTTGCACGTCCTTTCTCGATATGCATTCTCGTATGTAGTGGTAGCGAGTGTCAATGTGCTTGCTTCGATCATGAAACACCGAATTCTTTGCCAATGCCATAGCTGACTTGTTATCGACACAAATCTTAGTTAGCTCTTCTTGTCATTCCCAGATTCCTTCAAAAAATTTCTCACCAAACCGCATGGCAAACACAAGTTGTCGCACTACGTGCTCGAACTTCACAGGTTGAGAGAGTGACTAACGGCCGCTTCTTCTTTGACATCCAAGTGAATGTGGTATCTCCCATGAAGAACACAAAGCCAGTAGTACTTTTTCGATCATCCACATCTCCAGACCAATCACTATCACTATAACCAACAAGTTTATAATCATTAGTTGTTGAATAAAATAACCCGAAATTGATCGTACCTTTGAGATAGCGAAGAATCCTTTTAGCGACCTTCATGTGAGTAGTGGTTGGATTTTCCATGTAGCGACTTATTAGGCCGGTGGCATAGAGAATGTCCGTCCGTACACGTCAAATACCGCAAACTTCCAACCAAACTTTTGTACAATGTCGGGTCCACTTTTTCTTCTCCGTCATACTTTGATAGCTTGATGCCGCACTCCACCGGTGTGTTAATAGGCTTGCGATTTATCCATCTTGAATCTCTTGAGAATCTCCTTTGCGTAGCCTTCTTGCGAGATGAAAATCCCATCTTCTTGTTGTTTAACTTCAACGCCGAGGTAATATGCCATAAGCCCGATATCGATCATCTCAAATTCTCTGGTCATTGTTTTCTTGAACTCTTCAAACATGTCGGATTATTTCTGTGAAGATCAAGTCATCCACATATAAACACACGATCAAAACATCATTTTTCGACCTTGACATAAAGTGCATGTTCGTGCGGGCACTTAGTGAACCCATTCTCTTGCAAGTATTTATCGATCCTGCTATTCCATGCCCTTGGTGCTTGCTTTAATCCGTATAGAGCCTTCTTCACTTCAAGACTTTATCTTCTTCATTCTTCACCACATAGCCCTTTGGTCGCTCAATGTAGACTTCTTCCTCAAGAACTCCATTTAAGAAAGTGACTTTACGTCCATCCGTGAATCTTCCACTGTTTTGAGCTGCTAAAGAAATGATAAGCCTTATTGTTTCCAAGCGGCGACTGGAGAAAATACCTCATCATAGTCGATTCCAGCTCTTTGACTATAGCCTTTTTGCGACTAGCCTTGCTTTATATCTTTCAATTTCTCCTTTAGAATTCTTCTTTGCTTTGTACACCCACTTGACGCCGATAGCCTTATGTCCTTTTGGAAGTGAGGTCGACTCCCCACGTGTCGTTTCTTCATGATTGTTTGTATCTCCTCATCCATAGCATCTCTCCATCTTTTATTTTGGGACTCGCTTTTTCAAAAGTCACGGGTTCACAATCTGCAAGAGTAAAGAGAGAAAAGTGTTATATCATCTATTCTCTCGGTGTTCTCATAAAGATCTTCTAGACTCCTTGCACGTGTTATGCCTCTTTCATTTAGAAATGATGGTGGCGAGTCTCCTTCACCGTTGATTGTGAAGTGGATGGAGTAGTTGGCTCTTCTTTGAACTTCTATTGTTGGCTCGACGGTCTCGGCTCCTTTTCTTCAAAATCCGGAAAGAAATTGAAGTTGTTTTGGGAGCCAAAATCCCAATCGATTCTTCATCAAACTCTACATCACGACTTATCACAAGCTTCTTAGTATTTGGATTATATAACTTATAACCTTTAGAATTTGAGTCATACCCGATGAAGATGAATGTCTCGCTTTTGTCATCAAGCTTACTTCTTCTCTCGTCAGTACATGTGCATATGCTTTGCTTCCAAATACTTTTAGATGAGAGATACCGATTTTCTTCCACTCCAAGCTTCTTGTGGTGTTTTTCCCCAAACACTTCTCGGTTGGTGAACGATTTGACAGTACACCGCACACGCCACCGTTGACCCGAAACTCCTTTGGCGCCTTTTGCTTTTGAGCATGCACCTTGCCATTTCAAGAATTGTTCTATCTTGGGGATCTTGGGATCGTCGAGGGACGCTGGATTCCATTTGCTTCGCAAAATTCTTGGAACTCCTTATATGTGAATTCTCCTCCACGATCCGATCGCATTGCCTTGATTTTGCATCCACTTTCATTTTCCACCATAGCTTTGAACTTCTTGAATGCTTGAACACTTCGGACTTCGTTTCAAAAAATATACCCAGTGTCTTTCTAGAGAAATCATCAATAAAGAGGAGGAAATAATTATTTTTACCGAGAGAGCTTGGCTTGATTGGTCCACAAACATCGGTGTGTATGAGCTCCGGAGGCTTCGTGATCTCGAGATTGATTCCTTTGGAAAACTCTTTCTGGATTGTTTTCCCAATAGACATCCTTCACATAGTTGATCGGGATGATTGATGGACGGTAATCCTCTCACCATCTCTTTTTTGATAGTAATTCTAATCCGCCAAAATTTAAGTGCCCAAATCGTAGATGCCAAAGCCAAGATATATCTTTGTAGCAAGCTTTGAGACATTTTGCTACATCATTCTGGATATTTAATAAGAACATTCTATTTCTAGACATTGGCACTTTAGTGATTAAATTATTTCTATCATCTCTTATAGAAAGACTACGATCTTTCATGTGAATGTCATAGTCTTTCTCTAAGAGTTGTCCCAAACTCAAGATTATTACATTTGAAATAAATTGATGACTTCCATTCTTCAAGCGGATTAGAATTTTACCTTTTCCTTTGACCGGGACTTTAGACTCATCTCCAAAAGAAACATTGCCACTCACCGATTCATCAAGCTCTCTAAAACATGCTTCTTTTTCCACACATATGGTTGCTTGCACCAAGATCGTACCAAGTGTTGTCTTGTCTTCCATCACCACCTTTGTATCTAGTAACAAATTGACATCTTCTTCGTTTTTATTTTCCACATAGTGGGCCTTTTCTTCAACCTTGTTTTTGGGAGCTCTACACTCGGAAGCATAATGTCCAAATTTTTGACAATTATAACACTTAGTTTGTGATTTTCCGTACCTTGTTCTTGGATTGCTCCTCCCGCGTCCACTGGTTGGGTATTCTCTTCTATCTTCATTATTATTGAAACCTCCTCGTGCATGTCCACGACCACGGCCTCGTCCGCCTCGTCCTTGGAAACGACCTCTTCCATGTTGACCACGTTCATTGCTCATGCTTTCTTCTTTATCCTTCACTTGCATTTTAAAAAGTTGTTCTACAATATCTTGCTTCTTTTTATGTTTTTCTTCATATGCTTGTAATGACCCCAATAATTGATCAACATCATCTCCTCCAAATTTTTGTTTCCTCAATTATTACGACAATATGCTCAAATTTAGGACTTAAAGAACGGAGTATCTTTTCCATAATTCTCACATCACTTAAATTTTCACCATTTCTTTTCATTTGATTAGAAACCGCCAAAACTCTTGAAAAATAGTCGGAAATAGTTTCGGACTCTTTCATATGTAAAGCTTCAAATTCACCTCTTAATGTTTGGAGACGTACCTTTTTTACTTGATCGGCTCCTTTGTGAGACGTTTGAAGCTTCTCCCATGCATCCTTGGCGGTAGTTGCACTTGAGATCTTTTCGAAACCATCATCATCCAAAGCTTGGTAGATGAGATAGAGAGCTTTCTTGTCTCTCTTTCTTGAATCTTTTAAATTATCCTTTTGAGTTTGGGATAGTGTAGTCTCATCTTGTGGCTCGACGTATCCTTTTTTCTACAATATCCCAAACTTCATGTGCACCCAAAAGGGCCTTCATCTTGATACTCCAATTATCATAGTTGCTTGTGTTGAGCATAGGGACTTGAAAGGAAGTCACACAATTTGCCATATTTTTATGTAAACTACAAGTGATCTTGTGGCTCTGATACCACTTTGTTGGAGGAGGGTTATCTTAAGTTTAGAAGAAAAGGGGTTATTTAGAAATTGGAAGTTGGAAGAGGGGTTATTTTCTCTTTGTAGGAGGAGAGGTTATTTATGCTAAGAAATGTAAGAGAGTTTTTGGTGGAGAAATATTTGCTTGTATTGATTCTTCTCATATTTTGGCTTGTTACAAAATGATCAAGACACCCCTATTTATACTAGCACAACTTCCTAACCAATGGCTAGGATTTATTTAATCTAATGGCTATAATTCATCCGGTAGAATCATCTTCTAAAATATCTACTTTCCTAGAACATTCTACAAACTTTTCTACAAATAATATCTAAGATATTTTTCCAAGACACTTCTAGACAAATTCTAGAACTTGGGCCATTTGGGCTTGAATCTTATTTTATCTTTTAACTCAAATGTATATTTTCAAGCCCAATATTAATTGGACCAAAATCAAGTTTAAAATCCAACATCTTAAAATTTGAAAGAAAAGAGCAAAAAGAAATCCCTAATTAGGTCTAAGAATGATTCATCCAAGTTACCATTTTTTTAGGATCCTAACAATTGGGGCTTACGATCCCAAAAATAATTAGGGAAAGCACCTTTTTTCACTGAATGAAAATAAGATTAGCGATTCCTCCTACTAACACTTTCTCGGTTGAGCCTGTTGTACATGGTTTGCCTAGTGCGGTTCACGTGATTTTCAGGCTATTGCGTCGGGCCCGAAAATCTCTTAAGTGCGCACTCGAATGGTAGTGTTTGTGGATTCCCATCACATAAAAAAATAAAAATTAAGCAGGTTTAAAATAATAGAAGGGAAGATGAATTTCATAGATCATGAATAGTGTGATGCTCATTTTATCTTTATGTTAGATTTTGGTGAATGCACTTTCTGAAGATACCCTTATTGGCCACAACAATAAAATCTTCTTAGTATCTAGTGTGAGGACCACAGTAACGGAAACTTTTTTTTTTTGGGTTAATCAAGAAGGTACCCTAAGGTTTCAAGTAATTACAATAAACCCTAGAGTTTTTGGAGCATTTATGTAGTTTATGGAAAACCACGTGAGTGAAAAAATGGTATCTAATTTGTAAGACTTTGGTAGGGGGAAGGTTTTGATGCTATGTAATTTGTAGAAAGTACTACACAAGCATTTTTTGATTTTCAAGTCATTTTTTTATAATGTCGGCAAATTTTGTTAGCCAACTAATGGTTGGTGTAAAATGCTAGACAAATTAAACCTCATGAGTACTTTTTGTAATTTTCAAATTTTACTGGGTTTTTGGTAATTACTAAACCTGAGAGATGCTTTTTGTAATTAACCCTTTCTTTTTTCATTTCGAATATTTTCAATTTGGTAATTCATAAAGAGACGTAGTCATCTATTCAAATTATTACTTATGATTATGAATAGATTTTTATTGCAACTCAACATTTACCCAAACAAGCGCAATCTTATTCTTGACTATTTATTCACTTTTTGTGACTGTGGAGAATGAAAAGACAAGACTTTTTTTTCTTTTTGGAAGGTAAAACTTAAAAGGCATGCTTTATAAAGAACCCTCAAATTAATGTGTATGAGAATTGAGTTTTTCCTTGCAAGCAATCAAGAAATATTGTAAGGGTTGTTCTTTAGTTTTAGGTAGGCCGTTGGTCCTCTTCCTCGATTGATTTACCTCGCAGATATCCCCATTTAAAACCCGTCTGACCAAAGAGCCTCTGGTACATGGGGGGTTCACCTTCGAACCTTCCCCTCGTCAAAGAATCTGCAAAAGAACAAAACAAAGGTGCTTTTCCGCAAGGTCTATTGAGAACCAATATGCTTTCCAACAAGGGGACCACGAAGATCAAACTCTTGATTTTATTTAGGGCTTCTTTGATGTTGAAATTTTGCAGGGACTTTAATGCAAAACACCTAATCCAATAAGTGGCACCCCACAACTCCATTATTATCCATTCCACCTATGGATTTAATTAAACTTGATTGACAAATTTAACTGATATAATGATATGAAATTAGTTACATGATTTACTACTCTTAATTCCCATCAAGATGATGCCTACTCCTATATAATGTAATTTTTTAGGGACACTTTTAATAGATTGCAAAACAATCACAATCATAACTTCCATCCACATGATATTGAAAATTCATTTGAACTTACTATACAACAATATTAATTGTTTCACTCAGATATGGAAGTCCAAAACCTTCTAAGAAATTCATCTTATGTTGGTATAATTTTTCCAAAAAGGCCAAAGAGAAAAATCGGCTCCGCCAAAATTCAATCGTATTTTTGGAGCCTAGTTCAACTCATGCTTTGAAGATACATGTAAAATGCACTAGACTTACCGGTCCATTCTGGATTTTCGGGCCTATGAAAATGCAACCCAGTCCGGCCTCCAGCTCTACTAATAGTCAGATGCCAAAAGCATATTCGTTTTTTTAAAAAGGTCAAATTGCAAAATTAGTACTGGAACAATAGGACGGGTAGCAAAAAAGTCCTGTAAAAATCACGAATTGCAAAAAAAATCTTGTAACTATATAAACATATCAATTTTTAGTCCTACAAAATGCATGATTTGCAAATAGTCATGTGATTGTATTAAAATCTAAAATTTTGTCCTAATGTCACCGGAAAGTGGGAACTATATGCTACTCATGCAATTGAAATCCATTGAAATTAGTATCAATTAAGATTGTCACATACTTACAGGACTATTTTGCAAACCATGCGTTTTGTAGGACCAAATCGAGAATTTTCTATAGTTACAAGTCTTTTTTTGCAAAACATTGACATTTTTGCTACTGTCCTACGGTTTCAATTTTGCCTTTATAAAAGGGTTAATTTAATTACAAAACCTATCATTAATGTTTAATCTAATTACAAAAAGACAAGTATATATATCAAAATTACAAAATATCCTTTTATTTGCTTGTACTTTTTATATTGCACTATTGAGAAGGGTATTTGTAAAACAAAAAACACACTTCAGTCTTCAAAGATATATTTGTAATTTAGAAAGATAATTGAAATCTTTTGCAATTAATCTAAACCTCAGGGTAGTTTTTATAATTTACCATTCATAGAAAAAGAAAACCCTAATCAAGTCCCATCCAGAAAATGAAAATACAAATGGCAGGTCCAATAGTATTTCACAGCAACAAAATATCCACCATTAAACATATCAAACATTTGTCCTGTGTTCAAAAGCAAGCTATACTATACTACTACATATTTACAACTTAAAACAAATGTACACATTCTTTTGGCACAAAATGTATACACATACCTTATCACTTATTTTCAGCCCAAAACAAAAATGGAAAAAAAATTATTCATCATACTAACAGCACCAGTCAAACAAAGAATCTAGATGCTCCCTGTAGATCTACTAGATGAACGCGTACCTAAACTGGACCCACCTTTCTTCGAGTCCGAAATCCGAAAGCATTTCAATCGTATAACCTGTATATATGACATAAAGAGCAGAGAGATCATATTAGAGGGAGAGCAAAAGGACGAAGGAGATGATAAGGGCAAAAGAAACACCTTCCAGATATTTCTGTGTGCAAAGCGGTTGTAGATGGCATCTAGCCGAGGTATAATTTGCTTAAATGTCGGTCTATTAGATGGGTTCTCTCTCCAACACTCCTCGATCAACCTGTGTAAGAAATGCGAGGTGATCACTACTTTTGACCTTGTGTATCAAACAAAGAAATTACGGTACTAGTACAAAAACACATGAAGAATATATGTAGCAAGAGTATACAAATATTGCAATTAAATGACAGGAATATATAAAAGGGTTGTCATATTTAAGATAAGGGATAACTAAACTACCCTGAGACTTCGGTTAATTACAAAAATAAAACCACAGGTTTTTGAAAATTACAAAAAACCCCGTGAGGTTTGATTGAGTACATACTTTACCCCCTTTATAAGTAAAAACATTTCAAACACCGCCCTTATAATTAACACAAAATCAAACCTCACATGTTACTTACAAAAATAAACCACAGGTTTTTGAAAATTACAAAAGGGTTGATTGAGTATTAACTTTACCCCCTTTATAAGCAAAAACATGTCAAGCACCATCCTTACATTTAACACAAAATCAAACCTCTTACATTTAACACAAAATCAAACCTCACAGGTATCTCTCTGTTTTTTGATAATTAACCCAAACCTCAGGGGCAGTTTTTGTAATTATCCCTTACGGAGAAAAATGTTTGCTTTAGGATACTAGATAACATTCATAGTTTGAGAATATAAGGAAATAAAAAGAATATAAAAAAATACATACTCCTTTAGCCCATGGGCATACAACTTTGTTGAGGCCCTAAAAGGAGGGCGCTCTTTTGCAACATAAGATTTGGGCACTTCATGGTCTTGCTTTGAATAGAATGGGGGGCATCCTTCAATAAGCTGAGGTTGAGTACATAAGAAAAATCAATCACAGTTTTGATCATATTGTGTTGCATGCAAATAAATACTTCGCATGAAATTAGAGCCAATGTAAAGCCCACAGATTACATATAAAGTAGTGTCCACATAATTGTCCCGAAATTTATCATAATTTCCATTAATTCATGATAAGGTAATAGATACTTCACATGCATCAAGTATAGCCAAACACCCACGAGAAAATAGAAAAGTACGGGTAAGAAAATTATATCCCAGTTGTTCATGCCAATTTGGTGGCGTTGACCTTAGAGCAGCCATTAGAATCTCCATCCAATATCTAAGTCATTTATCATGGTTCCGAAATTAATCAAAGGCGGTAAACATTAGCAAGCAAACTAGTAGAGACTCATTCTACTTCCACTGCAAACATTACTAGAAATCTTCGTAAAATCTATGAAATAGCATAATTCCCACATTGACGGGACATCTAATGCAACTTAAAAGAAGCGAGAATCGAGATAATAAGAAAAGCAAAGCCACTATCAGTGCGTAAGTCAATTGTCTCAGGTAATTTTCTCAAATAACCGGAACTTAAGCTTTATGGCAAGCGATGAATAAACTACTGATTTCCATTCACAACCAGCATGTGCTTTTCTACTCATAAAAAGAATCATACTATTTTCATTTTTTTTTTTCCTTTTACAGCTCATTAAAAAAACCATGCAAATAAACAACAAAATTACGTTCTTTTTTTTTTGATAAGACAAAAAAGATTTATTAATAAGAGCACAAGGGGTGCTCAACCCATTTACAAAAAGACTAACTTCAAACGTACAAAAAGACTCAAGCCATTGTTTGTTGAAAAACTCACAAAAGCTATTAGCAACTACCAAAAAAAATTCCCAACACTTTCAAGCCAAGAAGCCATGGACACGTCTTTCATATCCAGAGAGTGTTCCTTAAACCAGTACCATAAATTGGTCTTTATTTTTGTAAGACTCCTCTCGACCGAAACGTGAGTTTTCCTGAATAAAATTTCATTTCTCGCAAGCCAAATATTCCATATGATGCACATCCAAATTGCTTTCCACAAGTCCTTTTTCCTTTTGTTTCTGATCAATCCCATGTGAAGACTGAAATGATACCACGGATTATTATGACACACGTAAGTGAATCCAGCCCAGTTGTAGCATAAAACCCAAACTTGATGTGAGAAATCACAGGTAAAAAATAAATGTTCCACACTTTCATGTGAGTCTTGGCAAATGGTACACTCCAGACTTGTGACAATTCCTCTTCTGTGGAGAATTCCTTTGACCGGAACTCTATATTGCAGTAGCTTCCAAGCGAAAGCTGCTACCTTTTCGGGTGTTGGTTTTCCCCATACGATACTGATTAAACTCCTCATTCTCTCGGCTTGTGTGGCGTTGTTCCGCAACAAGTTATAAACTGACTTCGTAGAGAATTTGCCTCCAGACCCAACTCTCCAAATCCAAGTATCCTTCTTATCCTGCTGAATAGTGCATTTATTGATAAGGGAGAGCAATTCTTGAAATACTTGTTCTTCCCAGGTAAAAAATTACGTTCTTAACCCAAGCCATTAAGTATAATTCCATACCTCTTGTAGAATTAACGCTAATGAGAAAACATCCACTTTAGTATCGTACTCTTCATTTCTGAAAACCTCGGGAGCCACATAGCGACCTGTTAATGCACATATAATATTTGATAGTAATGTTATTTATCGTATTAGAGTTGATCATTTGACATCAATCCACAGGTTCTGAATCTAGTCAAACTGGAGAAATACAGGAAATCTTTTTATTTTAATGCCCACGATGACATACAATAAGATCCAAGTCTAGGCAATTTTTTGGGATAAAGAACCTTAGGTCATATTACTAGCTCTAAGAACTGCAAACTCACATGCAGTATCTTGACAAGTCAGAGGCCTGTGTTCTCTAACTCCATTGGCAACTTTAAGCAACTTGCTAACTCCAAAATCTGCAACTTTCAGGTTTCCAGAATCATCCCGCAAGATATTACTGTTATCTTAGTCAAACAAGGAAGAGTGAATTATTTGAGAAACATATACAACAAAACAGAAGTGAAACTGACATGTCCCAGTAGTTTAGCACAATACACAGAAGTAGGGGAAACTACAAACTTACGAAGGTTCAAGATCACGGTGAATAATAGCTTCAGGTTTGTGTTCGTGTAGATAGTTCATTCCCCTGCAAGACCAATAACTTATTTAGACCAATACTTGTAATCTGGAAAATTTTGATTTTAAAATGTACAGCAGGACTATGCCATATCAAACTACAACCTCAACAGTCTACATTAAAAGAATTACTAAATATCTGTGCCTATGATATTTTCATCTAAATTCTTTACTAAATTATTATGCCAGACTATTTTCCTAATTTTCTTTGTGTTCTACTGTGAAACTGCATAATTGAATTTTCTCCATCCAAGTATTCACAAAATTCCACAACCTGTCCCCAGTTATATTAAATGCTCACCCTGAACTTATTCAGACAAAATATTAGGGAAAGAAAGTTATGTTCTCATAATATCATGAACCTGGCAATATCCATAGCAAATCTGAGAGCTGTTGCAGGCTTAAGAGCACCTTTTCTTTTCAAATATTCGTGAAGGTCACCCTGCACATGCAAGGAATATATATCAGGTGACGTCAAAAATTGATCACAACCAAGCGAAGTTTAACTTCAGGTATGCTATCAGGGAAGACTGCAAAAGATACAGGAAGATAAACACCAATACTAAATCATACAAAGAAAATTATGTAGCTCAAGTTCGCTCATGATACCGCATATTACCTATAACTCACTTTATCTACATCATTAATGTCAATGAAATATTAAGGATGATGAGGTCGAAATGCAACCAGCACAATATATATATATCAAAACCCCTAAGAACATGAGAAAAACAACAGAATTAATGCCATTAGTTCTTGGGTGAATGGTCTAAGAAAAGAAAACATGCAAATGAACAGGCATGTATCATTGTTTTTACTGTTCCGTATCATGAGTGAAACAATAAATGATTGTCAAAAATCTAAAATATATGCCACTTCCAAAAGTGATTCATGTCCGACACCAAGTCCTTCATCTCCACAAAGACACCCTCTACACACCTTGAATACAGAAGACACCGGGAACCATGTCAAAAGATCAAGCAGAAACACAAAAACAGCAGACACGTCTCCGCACAGTTGGCACCCACACCGCATTTTTCTTGGACCATTTAGATAATATAACGTAATGACATCACATCACATCACATCTATTGTTAGGTTTAGCTTACCATATACCCCTTTGTTACATGGTTTGATATTTGTTTGCTCGTACCACTGTAACAGAGTCAGTACGAATTTCCTTATTTTGAATTATTAGAAGTTGTATACCCTCAATTACCAAATACAGACATACATATATAACATATATTTTTACACCATAGTTTAGTCATACCTTAAGTTTTTCAACCCTGCCTAGTCATTTACAGGCTAGCCCACTCTGTGCAACTTAGAGGATGTTTGGTTGAGCTTATAAGATCTTCAAAACATCTTATAACATCTTATAAGATATAAGCTCCCTAAAGTGTTCGGTAAAGTTTTATTAGAAAATCTTACAAGCTCCCAAAATAAGACGTAAGGAGCTTATAATCTCTTTTCAAAAAGGATGGGGGTTACCACCTTATTTTCAAAATAAGATCTTATTTTAACTAACCCTCTTTCACTTTGGCCATTTTAATTAAAAACATGTCATTACGAACATGTTTAGAGAAAATTAGAGAAACACGATTAAGATGGTTTGGACATGTTTATAGGAGACCTTTAGATGCACCTGTGCGACGTTTAGAAGGTAGAGAATCACTCACACAAATCAAAAGAGGGAGAGGTAGGCCTAAAAAGACTTGGAAAGAAGCTATTAAACATGACATGTTATACCTAGAAATAAATGAAAATATGGCTTATGACCGTAAACGATGGCGCGATATGATCCGTATAGCCGACCCCACGTAGTGGATTAAGGCTTAGTTTGTTGTTGTTGTTGTATGAACATCTTAGAAGTTCTACCATCTTATATTATCCAAACGCGTAAACCACTTATTTTTAAAATAAGATTTAGGTGAGACATTCTTTTTGTACTTAACTGTCTATGGAGGAGCCGTCAACAAAGTACTTGTCCGTGAGGATCAGCAAGAACATAAGCTCTAGAAACATCTTATAAGATGTAGGAGCTTATAAGGTCTTTTAAATAAGTTTGGTCAAACACCCTCTTAGTGTATATACAAATTTTTACTAAGCAGGTAAACACCACCTTCCTATTCTGTCTGATAACATGGGAATACCTGTATATAATTAAAATACCATCCATAAACCTCATAGAATATCTTATGGTAAGGTTCAATATTTCTGAAAAAAGATGGCTATTTCTAATATCATATTTACTAGTTGTCCATCCACGAATACCACATTCCAATATAGAGAGGTGAGGACACATAATGCATTAATGCTATATTTAGTGCTAAATTTTTTCAAAACAACCATGAGTAGAGAGACATTTGTCACATTCTTATGGGAACCTTGTCGTTTGTAGTTGATATATTAGAATATTAGAAGAAACAAAGTTTCAAGACTTCCCATTACAGGATAATTCCACTCCACAAAAAAGGGCTACAAAAATGAGAAAGTTTGGTGGGACCTCAGTCTCAAATGAGATTAAAAAATTTGTAACCCTCTACAGAAAAGAGTAGCCATTCTCAATCATGATGAAAGTAATCAAAGTTTTCTACCAACTTGAAAGCACAGCCCACAAATCGAACCATATGTCAGATGAGGAATAGGGGTAACCATACGGGCTGGCTACGCCCTTGCCCATCAGATTTGATTTTGTTAAAGATATAACGGAATAACTGTAATATTTCTATATATATATATATATATATATATATTAGGGATATTTGGTATTTGAAATGTTATTTGTTTATGAAGGGGGAAAATGTACGATGATATCAAACCTAATGGTTTTTTTTTTCCTCGAACTTTCAATAATCTCTAGCTTATTTTGTAATTGGCCCGAACTTCAATTTTTTTTTTTTTGCTTTTTGTAATTAACCCTAATTACATAAAGCCTTTGAGGTTTGGGTATTTACAAAAGACCCAGAAGAGTTTTAAAATTACAGAAAAATTTTGATTATTCTTTTTTATGTTTTGCCACCTTCTTAAGCAAAAAAACATTTCAAACACCCGGTTATATTTATAGAAATATTACAATTTACATCTAAAAAATAAGACGAGATCAAACCTGAAGAAGGTTATGTAATTTTGAAATTTCTCTGGGTTACTTTATAAACCTGAAGAAGGTTATGTAATTTTGAAATTTCTCTGGGTTACTTTATAAACCTGAAGAAGGTTATGTAATTTTGAAACTTCTCTGGGTTACTTTATAAATACCCAAAACACCAGGGGCTTTTCTGTAATTATCCCAATTTACAATCTTTTCAGGAGAATTTGACCCTTTTTCTACTCATCTTTATGCTGTTTTTTGGTTTGGCTATGTGATTATAGACTTTATACAACTATGGAGCAAGAAAATTTGCTTTAATTGGAGTAGGCCAAATCGGATGTAGCCCAAATGCATTGGCCCAAAATAGCCCTGATGGCAGAACATGTGTTCAAAGAATTAACGGGGCAAATCAGATATTCAACAACAAATTGAGATCATTAGTTGCTCAGTTCAATAGCAATTCCAGGGATGCAAGATTTATTTACATTAACGCATATGGAATTTTCCAGGACTTAATTGATCGCCCGTCAGCTTTTGGTAATGGTTTTTGCAATTTTTGACAATTATTTGTTTTTTCTTTCTTTCACCTGTTTTTATACCTTTTTTTTGCTCCTGATTTTATTTATTGATTATTACTATTAGGGATAATTACAAAAACACCCCTATGGTTTAGGCTAATTACAAAAAAACCCAATTTTTTTTGGAAATTACAAAAAAGCCCTTTAGGTTTGATGCATCTTACATTTCCCCCCTTAATATGCAGAAAACATTTCAAAAGCTCTCGTTACGGTTATCAGAATATTACACTTACCTCCTTAAATTTAAGACACAATCAAATCTCAAATTTTTATTTTTTTGTAATTTGAAAAATCAACAACAACAAACTAAGCCTTAATCCAATACACTACGTGGGGTCGGCTATACTACGGATCATATCGCGCCATCGTTTACGGTCATAGGCCATATTTTCGTTTATTTCTAGGTATAACATGTCATGTTTAATAGCTTCTTTCCAAGTCTTTTTAGGTCTACCTCTTCCTCTTTTGATTTGTGTGAGTGATTCTCTACCTTCTAAACGTCGCACAAAAGCATCTAAAGGTCTCCTATAAACATGTCCAAACCATCTTAATCGTGTTTCTCTAATTTTCTGCCTATTGGTGCTACTCCCACTTTGTTTTAATGTGTTCATTTCTTATTCTATCTAATCTAGTGTGTCCGCACATCCATCTTAGCATTCTCATCTCTCGCTACCCTCATTTTTGTTCGTGTTCATATTTAGTCGCCCAACATTCTGCTCCATAAAGCATTGCGGGGCATTTTATAATTATTCTATTATTATTGTTGTTGTTGTTATTAGGAATAATTACAAAAATGCCCCTGAGGTTCAGGTAAATTACAAAAAATCTAGAAATCTTTGAAAGTTGCAAAAACCCTTGCAGTTTGATTGATCTTTACATTTTCTTCTTCATAAGCAAAAATATTTCCAAAAAACCCCTGACATTTAAGAAAATATTACCATCACCCCCTTAAATTTAAGATAGAATCAAACTTGAGGGGGCTTTTTGTAATTTCAAAATATCTCTGGTTGTTTTTTGTTATTAGCCCAAACCTTAGGGGTGTTTTGTAATCATCCTTTATCATTATTTATTTATTTATTTTTATTTTTAATTTTTGTTTCAGGGTTTAGAGTGACAAATGCTGGATGTTGTGGAGTGGGGAGAAATAACGGGCAAATAACATGTCTCCCTTTTCAACCATCATGCCAAAACAGGGATGAATATTTGTTTTGGGATGCTTTTCATCCGACAGAAGCTGCTAATATTGTTGTCGGGAGAAGATCTTACAGTGCCCAAAACTCAAAAGGCATCAGATGCATATCCATTTGATATTCGCCGATTGGCTCAATTACAGCTTTAAATTTAAAACCAAGATAAGATTTGTGTGGCGTATAATAATTGTTATCTATAATCTGTTGTTCGATATATATAATTTATTGTTCTAATTGTTTTATAGTTGATGTTGTCATGTTTTTGTTATAATTCTTGTATCATGGTAAAAAGTGGTTTTCATGGTTTTACATTTAAGTTTTTAAGTATTAATTGGTTCTTAATGGAGATTGTATTTTTCTAGAATGCAAGCAAGATGGTAATGTACACATATTTATCTTGTTGTTATTATTATTATTATTATTATTATTATTATTATTATATAATACTGTGTTTTATTCAAAAAAAATTGTTATGTAATGCTGTGCAACACTTTCTAGTGAAATATAATATTGCCGACATAAAAAATAATCCACTATTATGTGTAAATATTGTTGTGGCATGGGAGAAACGTGCTATCAAGTATCAACAAAATCGAAATTATGAAATCAACAGCAGAGCTAAATGATATTAATGATAGAACTGTCGTATTAAAGGTACAACAGAGCACTTGATGGTTGATTGGCTAGTGTTTGATGATTTTAGTTGTTTTTTTTTTTTTTTTACAAACTATAACTCAAATTATGTGTAGACTGAAACCCGAAAGTAGTTACTTCAAACCATTTCCAATAGTTTGCATTATTTTAGTGCATATTCTACACTATTCTAGTGCAAACAAAATCTGCACTCCATCTGCAGCACAATTTGCATTAATTTATGTACATAAAAAGAATGTTCCATGATATTTTATTTTGGTGCATATGTCCTACATTGAAATAATTAACTTAATATAAAAAGAAAAAGTTTAGCGCAACTACAGTGTTTTCTGGCGCAAAATTATTCACATCTTCAAAATGACGTAGACTTTGGCGTAGTAGTACATGGAACAAGTTTTTGCTCCAACTTAAATATCGATCACTCTCTTGGGGATATTGTCAGTGCAAAAACGTCTCAGTCTCCCCTCCAAAATATGCAAGCTCTAAACACAGCCATGCTACAGTGTTAGAGAACTTGGTATTATTTGGCCAAGACTATTTTTTTTTTTTTTTTGAGAATATGGCCAAGACTATTCAAATTGAATAAAATTTTGAATAGAATCTAATTTTTTCCCTCCAAAAATACCTTTCATTTAAATTAATAACTTGACACCATTGCGCCCCAACCATTATTTTAAATGGCAATGATGACACAAAATTGAAATTTCAAGACTAGTCAAGTGGGAGCTTTAATTTTTAAAAAAGGGAAAAATAAATAAATTTCTATATAATAATTCAAAAAATGTTCAGAATTGATTGGACCTTATCATCCTAACTCAGGGACGGACGCAGAAACTGTAGCATAGGAGACGGAATTGAAAATATTTGAGAAATGAGTGACAAGATGTGAAATATTTAGGGAGACAAGTGAGATATATATAAATATAACATACATATAGATATATATAAATTTAACATACATATATATATATACACACTATACAGAGAAAAAAAATTGAGGGGGCGATGGCCCCTCCAGTCCCCCTCGGTCGGTCCCTGTCCTAACTTATTATTGCTTCTCAGCCTTCTCTCATTTCTCCTAATTGTTTGTCCCTTACACTGAATTAATTTTCGAAAAATCTCATTTCGATCATTTCCCAAGCTACCGCATTCTGTGTGGTCAATATTATAGCTCACGGATCAAGTCCAACAAAATTCATAAAGTCACCTTTTCAGTACACAAGTACATTTCTTAACCCATTATAGAATATCGTAAAACTATTTCGCATGTGAAATCCATGGTTTAATTTTGACATATGTCCAATCAAGTTAGCCCAAATAGTGCCCCTTTTCAATTATTAAATCTTCAATGTAATCTTAGCCTATTTATGGGAGTTTGTGTAGGCTTTGTTTTGCAACATACACCATTCATTTCTCTATCCAGAAAGGTTTTGATCAGGTTTTTTTCAGCAAAAATGGTGTACACTAAGCTTAATAATTTGTGCTTCTTTGTATTATTATCTCTTGTAATATTACAAATCCAAGTTCTGGGTGAACCAAAAGTTCCATGTTTCTTCATATTTGGGGACTCAGTAGTGGATAATGGCAACAATGTTTATCGTGATACTACAGCAAAAGTTAATTACTTACCTTATGGGATTGATTTTCCGGCCGGTCCGACCGGCCGGTTCAGCAACGGTCGAAATGTTGCAGATTTCATTGGTAGACCCATTTTTTTATATTTGTAGTTTTGTCTGCTCATATTAAATGCAGTAGTTGAAGACCCTAATTTTTGCATATTATTACTTATCTTTATTTTAATTGGTTTTTTTTTTTTTTACAGCTGAACTGTTGGGCTTTGAAAAATATATTCCACCATTTGCCAATGCTACAAATCAGGATATCCTACGAGGAGTGAACTATGGGTCCGGTGGAGCTGGGATTTTAGATGAAACTGGACGCCAAAAATTCGTATAATCTCTCTCTCTCAACCCACTTTTGTTTGGAATAATAGGCTTAATTGCAATATTGGTCCTAAGTATAAGTGAGTGGCATATTTAATCCTGTAAATATTTTATGTAGCAATTTAAGTCTTATAAATCTAAAGTGATGACATATTTAGTCCTGAAAGTATCTTATGCAACATATAGATCCCGTAAATTAAAACTTTGTGCACTTTTTGCCCCGAAAGTTTTATCTTTGTGCAATTTTAATCGCAAATGGGTAATCATTTTTCACCATTTTAGAACCAAAATTGGACAAACTTAGAACTTATGGGACCAAAATTGCAAAAAATAAAAATTTAAAGGACCAAAATTGATACATACAATAATTACATGACTAAATATGCCACCACCATATATTTACAGGACCAAGTCTGCAATTAAGCTAGAATAAATATATCCACTTAGAAATTCTAATAAAAATAATAATTTATATGATTTTTTTTTGGAGTTTTCTACATGCTAGCCCCTCCCAATTTTGTGTGTTGTCTCTAGAGCTGTTGAGCAGTCGGGCAGGGTCAGCCGGGTGCCAGCCTACCGAGCCAAAGAGAAATATTGGGATGGTGGGGCCAAATAGTGACCGAGCCAGTATATTTGGGGCCCAATTCATAAAAAATAACGGATATTTGAGATGAATGGACCGATCCAAATAGGCCCAATTCATCTCGGACCTCTTAAAAAGAAACATAGTCCGGTCTTTTTACCGGGTCGGGCTCATTTTGATAGCTCTACGTTGGCTTCAATGCATGTGTTTTGTGGGATAATTACGTAAACCTTATATCCTTACAATATGACTTAAAAATAAAACAAATTAATTGTCTTTCAAAATTACGAACATCATTAACATATTACAAACATCAAATAAGGTTTATATTTTCTTAACAAATAATCTCTAGGACTAGAAGGTGTAATTTTGAAAAATAATCGAACTTTCTGTAATTAGACTAAATTTCGAGGGTATTTTTTGTAATTAGCCATTCCAAAAACCTCAAAAATAAAATTATCTTGGTTTCTTCTGTTTGTGCTTAAGGGTGACATAATCAGCTTCAACGAGCAATTATCCAATCACGAAGTCACAATCTCCCGCATCGCTGATTTACTAGGGGATAAAACTGCAGCCAAACAGCACTTAAGCGAGTGTATATATTTCGTTAATATGGGCAATAACGATTACCTCGCAAATTATTTGCCCCAATTCCACTCCTCAACCGCCCCATACAATCCACACCAGTTTGCAGCACTTCTTCTCTACCAATACTCAATCCAGCTCAAAGTAAGATTTTCTTCTTCTTCTTCTTCCAAACACCGCGATTTTCAAATTTTCCCCAATTTTTTGAGTTTTTTTTTTTTTTTTTTGGATTTTATCAGAAGCTGTACGATTATGGTGCGAGAAAGATCGCCGTGTCTGCGCTCGGCAAATTAGGCTGTCTTCCGCAGGAAATGGCCACCTACGGCCCCTCCGATGCCTCGTCCTGCGTGGAATCCAGTAACGACGTCGTCCAGATCTTCAATGAGTTTCTCGAGCTTCTTATGAAAGATCTCAATAATCAGCTCGCCGATGCGAAATTTGTGCTCACGGGAGACAACTCGAACGCTGCTTCATTAGGTAATTACTACGATAGTATGTATCAATTGTGTTGGTACTTGGTATGGTGAATGTGAAAGCAGATCTGATGATTGGGCGTATTTCGATTTCAGGTAATATTAGGGTTTTGACTGATCCGTGTTGTAAAGTGTCGAGCGACGTCGTAGGAGGTGGGCACTGTCTGCCGGGGACTGTTCCGTGCAGCAACAGAGATGAGTATATGTTCTGGGATGGATTTCATCCGACGGAGGCTGCTAATTTGATCTCTGCACAAACTGCGTACAAACATATGTCGCCATTGTATGGTGATACTCCTGTTGCTGCTTGGTGATTCATAATTTGGTATGATTATGAAGAAGTACTTTGTCATTGTGTGAGGAAGAAATAAATTGTGCTATTTTGATTGTGAGATATTTGTCTTTGATTGATTTTTTCTGTTTTTTCTTTCTTTTTGGTTGGGGGTGGGATTTTGGTGTAATAAATGGTTAATATAAGCCCAATATAAACCTGCTTAAAATAAACACCAACAACTTGTAAGCCCGTTCATATTTATCCGGCCTGCTATTTTAATGTAATTTGCGTTATGGGCTTTACAAGTTGTTGGAGCACCTTAAAAGGGTTTTCTATATTTATACGGAATATTAAAATTCAAGGGGTACTATTTCTAGAAAATGTTCAACTATTAAGAGATTTTGTGAATTAATTTGGATATATACATGTCACATTTACTGTATTATTTATCAGAGTATTTAAATGGTAATAACTATTCTACCGGGCGGGTGATGCTAACTAAGTGTTTAGTGCCCAACTCCTTGTGATTTTGCCAAATGTCCTACTATAAATATGCATGTATTTTTTTTCAAAAAAAAATATTCAAATGGGACACGTCACAATTCTATGGGAGTTCTGTTGAGCATCTTACTACCCCACAAGGGGAAAAAAAGTGAAAGTATTTGAACCCTTTATTAAAACTTATATTTATATCGAACTAAATGAGTTTAAATACATTAATTATACCTCATCAGCACCTTTTGATTCAACTTTAACTCTTGAACGTGCACTTTGATTTATAATTAAGTTGGTCACGTTTTTTATCACTTAAATTGGTACTTGGTAGGCTTTTGGAATTTGGAGTCTATAAATTTGAAAGGTTTGGCAAGTAGCAAATGAACAGCATTATCTATGCCTCAACAGGAACTCTAGGGTTTTTCATTTTCAAAGGGAATTTATTTGAGATGTGATTTTTAAGTTTGTCCTATAGATTGGCCAAATACCTATAAAAGATATATACTGCTCATAACCCAATTCTTTATTAGAATATAGAGAAAAACTTGTGTGAGACAGTCGCGTTGTGTGACGAAAAAAATTGTAATATTTTTAAGTGTAAAAAATAATATTTTTAGGGTAAAAACTAATATTTTGTCTGAACATATTCTTTTTTATTGTTCGGACAATGTATTAGTTTTTACTCTAAAAGTATTCGGTTTTTTACATTAAAAAATTCTACTTTTTATTTCTATCGCACGATGTGACTGTCTCACACGACACCTACTCTAGAATATAAATTACAAAACACTCCACTGATAATTGGGGGAGACTTTGAGTCATAGATTTGTTGGTAGTGAATTCGAGTCATAGAATTGGGGGATTCTCACATACCTGGCCTCCTTTATTTTTTTGAATACAAATCCTGGTAGGAGAGGAAGTTAGGTGGGAATCGAATTCAGACATGCCTGAATTTTACAAATGTCTTACCATTAGGTTACCAAACGATTTCCACACACCCTCTTTTATTAAATAGCATTGTATTGGAATTATAATTTCTACCATTGTGTAATGCACTTTATAAACGTTATAAATATAATTAATATTAGTAATATATAAATATAAATAATATTAATAATATATAAATATATATAATATATATTCGGGGAATGACGATGGGGATGGAAAATTCTCGTTTTATCTAAACAGGGTAGGGAATGAGAATATAAATACCATCCCCATTTCTAGAGAAACATGACATCCCATCCCTGTTCCATTCCCGAATTAATCGGAGATTTTCCGCACATTTTATTCGGGTACTAACGGAGATGGTTTCCTAGCGGGATTTTGTCATCCCTAAACATAGAGCAAAGAGAATGGTAAAATTAATGCATAAGTAATAATACTTGGAAAATAAAATGTGCACTAGAATAAAAATTATAAAATGAATCTCTTTTTTTTTTGAACAAAAATAAATAGAAACATATATAATTTAATTTTGTAACATGTACATAATTTAAGGAACCTTTATTAGTACTTCCATGTTACGTTCAAGTACAAAACTTTTTTATTTTAAAAATGTACTGGAATACATTTTCAATATACTATTAATAAGTTTTATTCCTCAAATAAAATAAAAAGTCTAATTTTACATACTTGTTCGACCGCTAAACACCTATAAAAGTCTAACAATCCTCGCAAGAGAACGAGATTAGGGATGACAATGGGCGGGGATGGGGCTGGTATGGGACATACCATCCCCGTCCCCGAATCCCATTGCAAATACCATCCCCATACCATTCCCCATTTTGGGCATCTGGTACGGGGATGGAGAATCCCCATTCGGGGAACGGGGTCCCCGCGGGGAATCGGGGTCCCCGTTTTGTATTTATTAATAAAAAAATATATTTTTACATAAAATAATTAATAATTAAAATAGATGAAATATCATGAATCACTAGTTAATCTTATAATAACTCCATAATATAAAATACTTTAACAAATTGAGTTAAATACAACAATTTTCAAAATACAAAGTCTTGTAATTTTAAAACTTAAAAATCATTACAATATAAAACACATAATTTTTAGGGTTTAATTTTACAATTTAATAAAATAAAAAAATATATAAACATAAACCCTTCTCACTAACAACTATTTTTAGTAGACTATTAATAATATATATAAATATATATAATATATATATTTCGGTGAACGGGGACGGGGACGGGGAATCCCCATTTCATCTAATCGGGGGCGGGGACGAGGACGGGGATGGGACGGGCGATATAAATACCATCCCCGTCCCATCCCCGGTTTCAGAAAAGTGGGGAATCCCCATCCCCGCTCCCATCCCCTAATTAATTGGGGATTCTCCGTCCCAAATTATTCGGGTACCAACGGGGATGGTTCCCCGCGGGGATTTTGCCATCCCTAAACGAGATCAATCGTAGGGTAGCAAGTTAACCACAAGTCGTCTCTCAAGGAAGACTTAGCAAACAAATAATTATTATGTATCACAATTGACAGAAAATAAAACCTAAACACTCTAACCAGATTTGTTGGATTTATTTAAACTAAAAGAAAACAATTAAAAAAGACAAATTAAAACTAAGTTGGATTAAATTTTGGAGAAAAAGATTTGGAAGAAAGTCTAGGATTATGGATTCATCTCATCAAACTTGCAAGCAGGATACCAATTAATTGATCATGTGGTTAACAAAATATAACAAACATGTAAAAACTAGGCCAGGTCCGATAACTTTCGTATTCACGATTAGGGCTATCCCAACATAATTTGCTATTTTCATTAAACCTAAGGTTAGATAATACATTTCTGATTCATATCTAACCCCCTGAATAAATTTAGTCCAGGAATAATATATTCTCTCGATCTCAATTATTCCCCCAAAACAATCAAAAGTTGATCAGACAATCAATTATCAAATAAAGCAATTTATCCAGGAAAGCAGATCAATTAATCAATACCCATGCTTGTTTGTTTGAATCAAATCATCCTAATACTAGAACAAAGAAATTAGTTCATGCTTGGGGATGAGATTATAATCTCGATTGAAGGAAAGAAAACCATCATAAACATGATCATGCAATAATAATAATCTCCCAACAATTAAAATCAGACAAAAGAGATGAAGAAATCTTACTCTTTGATTAAGAAGCAAAAATAACTTCAAGGGGAAGAACCCAAGCAATCCCAATGTTGAATGGAAGAGAAAAATACCAAAAACTAAAGTTTAGAAGTGCTAAGAATGAAGGTGTACGAAATTATGGATCCCCCAAGTGCTATTTATAAGCCTAAAACCCTATACAAGGTGGAAGAATCCAAAAAGAACAAGGAAAAACGAATAAAAAATGCTGAAACTTCGCTAAGGCGCGCGTCAAAGGCGGTGTGCCTTGTCTTGCGACCTTTTCCTTGCGCGCGCCGTTGCGCGCCGCGGCCTTTCCTTGTGCGGCTTGCGGCGTGCTAGTCTTGCGCGCCGCCTTCATTTATGTTGTCGCGTCGCGCATACTTGCGCGGCGCGCTCAATTACGTCAATCTTGGCGTTGCGGCGCCGTGCTCTCTTTGCGCTAGCGCGCAACGTCGTATGCCTTGACCGTCTTTGGCCTGTAGTGCCCGTTTTTGGCCGTTTTCAAGGTTTCTTCTTACGAAAACCTACGAAACAAACAAAAATACCCTACGTAACATATGATAATATAAAATGGGACGAAAAGACACAAAAATATGCACAATCACCCATACGAAAAATAGAAATCACACAAAATTCACACACAAAAATATATAAAACAATACTATCAAAAAAAAAAAACTCTCGCTCTTTGTGATCAATTTATGGCTCCAGTCCTTTATGTATCCCCAATTTCCAACCTATTGATCAAATCCTAAATAATTTTCTTCCCCACTTAGGATGTAGCCTGTTAGGATGCCCACTTAACCATTCTCGAAAAAAAGGTTGACTACTTAGCTCTTTATATAAATTAGGCATGGAATTAATTAATCAGTGCCGCAAAGTTATGGTTTCTTACTAATTTTAAGCCAAGTTTTCTCATTAATTACATATCACACGAATATCCACACGATACGTGTAACAACTAATTATCTATTTAAAAAATATTTTATAGTCTAGCTAGTCACTAGACGTTTATATATCTATAATACAAAATAAAAGATATTTTACACTATTTAATGTACAATACTTCCTCCGTCCCAAATATATAATCCACTATTCCTTTTTAAGATGTTCCAAATATATAGTCTGCTTTTTATATTTAATAGTACCTTTTCATTATTTTACTATTATAACCCTATTTAATATATATTTTAGAATTTACACTATTTACTAAATAAGGCTAAATCAAGTAAATATTTAACATATTTGCAGTTTTAAATATTTTTCTTAATCTATGTAACAAATCAAACTGGACTATATATTCGGGACGGAGTGCGTAACTTCTATTGCCAAACTCATTAATTATATCCTCAATTAATGCATTCCATCAATTAACATCACGTATATACTTTAGTCTTTATGGATATGATATTATATACTGCATATAATCCATATAATGTAATAAAATTACAATTAAAGGTCTTTAATTTGTACTATTTATAGATGTAGCTCATACATACAATCTATATAAATCATCATTCACTACTGAAATTCCATCACATATATCCGTTTTTGCAAATTACCAAATGGCTCCAATTATTACAAAATGGATAATATTGCTATCTATCCTCTCTATTTTTATGAAATTCATTCATGGTCAACAACAAGTTCCTTGTTTATTTTTTTATGGAGACTCACAATTTGATAATGGCAATAACAATTTGCTAATCACATTAGCCAAGGCTAATTATCTGCCTTATGGGATTGATTATCCGGAAGTTCAACGTGGCAGATTTTGCAATGGACAAATCGTACCCGATTTCCTTGGTTATTTTCTTTTTTCATATTTCCCTTTTAAATATTTATACTCCACCAATCAAAAATCTAGACATAATTAATTAATTTCTAGTAAATTTGTTTCTTTATTTTCGTATTAGATAGGATATTAATTAGTAAATGATTACTAACTAATCCCTGATTAATTTGTGCAGCTCAATTCTTAGGTTTTGATAATCCAATCCCACCCTTTGTAACTGCAAGAGGCTCTGATATTTTAAAAGGTGTAAATTATGCATCAGGAGCAGCAGGAATACTCGACGAGTCTGGGACACTACAGGTAATTAATTATAATTAGGGTTAATTACAAAAATTACCTCGAGGTTTAGTCTAATTATGAAAAGATTTAGTTATCTTTTAAAATTACACATACCCATTGACATTTATTTTTATTTTACAAATTGCACCCACTGGCGGGGCCTAGGCGGGACAAGCGCGGGTTGGTGCCCCCAAAAAATTTCCAAAGTTCTCTTTCTTATTTAATTTAGTTGCTATTTAGTTTATAGTTCTTTTTTCATATTTAATTTAGTTGCTATTTAGTCTATATATGTATAAACTAAGGGAAAAATACATCTACCCCGAACTTTTCAGAAAATATTCTTGTAATTGTCTTCAAAAATAGGTTCCAGCTCTTCCAAGTCTCAAATCCTGCTTCCGCCACTAGTTGCATCTCCAGTGCATCCTCAAGAAGAAATAGCGGAGCCAAAAGACTCTAATAGGGTTGACCGATATACGAAAATGGGGTGGACGGGATAAAAATTCGGAAAAAATAAGACAAATTATAACTATTTTTTTTTTAAAAAGAAATCTCATTTTTTTTCTTCAAAAAGAGGGCTGGGACAGGGCCCAAATTGGCCCAGCTCTAAATCCGCCAGTGTCAAGAAGGGTTATTTGTTAGCTAGGTAAACACAAACCTCAAGGAGGTATTTCATGTAATTTTTAAAGGTAACTGGAGTTTTTTTGTAATTAGGCTAAAACGCAGAGGTAATTTTTGTAATTATTCCTTATAACTAAGCATGGAATACTACTACGTACCCTACAATTTACAATTTATTAAGGTGAACAATATATCAGTATATCACTTTTAACTAGACTGAAATTTTTTTATTAAATATTATTGATGGCTTAATTTTGTTGTAGGGTGATCGTTTCACCATGAACAGGCAGCTGTTAAATCATCGAATAACAATTGGTCGTATTGGGGTTTTACTTAGAAATAATCAAACTACAGTTGATGATTATCTGAACCAGTGTTTGTACGTGGTTAATATGGGCAGTAACGATTACCTTAACAACTATTTTCTACCAGTACTATCCCCAGCTCGTCTTTTATACACACCTGACAGGTTTGCAGATATCTTGATTCAGAAATTCTCTCAACAATTAAGGGTCAGTATTTTATATATATGTTTTTTATTATTTAATTATATATGTTTCTTTTTATATTGCAAATCTTATTGTATCATTTATTATTTTATATGCTGGTAAATTGCAATCTTAGTCATGTTATTATGGGGTGTTTGACAATACTAGTCCCGCAGAAATCACGGTTTGCAAAAAGGTTCCGCAACTTGCAAAAAATTCTCAATTCCAGTTGTTTGAAATTTGCCGAATATATTCATGTGTCTATATTTCCGGCCACATTCGTGTTGGAAATTTTGGTTTTGATAAAGTGGGTGTCGACCCGACTTTGACCAATTTTTCGGTGGCTAAATATTTAATTCTGGAGGAATTAAATTATATATTATTAATCTACGTTCCGAGTAGATGTTCGTAGTATTTTTTATTTCTCAAAACCGAATTTCGGTGAGTGAGAAATTAATACACGAAGGTAGCCACATAATTGGGCATTATGTAAAGATTATTTAAAGGGAGATGAAAGGCTTATGTCTTATCCCACATGAAATACAAATCATAGTTTATCCTAGTTTATTTACTAGAAAGGTGTTATTTGTTGTATAAACTATAACACAAGTGGATGATCACAAGTGGGCCACACGCCACGCCACCGCCCGACCTCGCCTCGGCTGGCGTGGGATTGGGCCAGGCCGGGCGGCGGCCGGCCGGTTGGGCCCGGTCCGGTCCACTAAAGTTTTGCCACTCGAAAATGGGCTCGGCCCCGATTCGAGTGACGGGTGTAACATCCGGGATGTTACAATTGGATTAATGCCCACTACCTTTTTATCTCCTGCAGTGTTGGTTGTCATAAAATGATTGTTTGTGCATTGCAGATTTTACATGAAAAATTCATAGCATTTTCATACACCTCCAAAAGCTATTTTCTACATTCTCGCACTAAGTCCAAAGAACCGCCTTGATCTTGAAAGATTTCTAGTTCGAAGGTGCTTCTGTGTTAGTGGTGCTACTACACGGAAGATGTAAGCCGTTTCATCTTTGGAAGCAATACGTCAAACCGTGAGCACTAGCCGGGACGTAATTGCTTTGCGGAAAGAGATTCGTCTCGACTCGGCTTCTGAAAGTTCTTTTGAAGAAGTTGTAATAGTTATTATTTTTCTTGTAATCTTTCTTTCTGTAATTTGCCATTTTGAAGGCATCCCGATTCTGTAACATTGTAATCAACAATCGCAAAGCAATTATCGAACTTCACGATGGCAAGCACAAGCAGAACCCCGATCATCCCTCCTGCTCAAGCCGAAAACCCGAAAAATTCATGGGTTTCGACTTCAAGAGGCGGCAAAAAAATGTTGTTTTACCCGACTACCCTAAGTCCGGCGAAGATATCGATCGAGGACGCTCCCGTTGTTGCTTTGAAACGAAACGAATCTTTGAAAAACGCGCGATCGTTTGATGCGTGGGGCCAGGGTGATTTCTGTGCGTAACTATGTCCTAAACGGACTTAGTGATGCACTTTACGATGTGTATTGTCTTTGTGAAATCCTCCAAAGAATTGTGGGAATCTTTGGAGAAGAAGTACAAAACCGAGGATGCTTAAGACAAAGAAATTTTTTATCGGTAAGTTCTTGGATTTTGTGATGGTTGATTCTAAAACCGTGATGGAACAAGTTCAAGTTCCATTGATCCTACATGAAATCTCTGCCGAGGAATGGCTATGCCTAAGCATTCCAAGTGGCCGCCTTGATTGAGAAATTGCCCCCAAGTTGGAGGGATTTCAAGAATTATCTCAAACATAAGCGAAATGAGATGGGACTAGAGGATCTCGATTGTCAAACTCGAGTGAGGAAGACAATAGGAGGATTGACTCTAAGTCCAAGCTTGTCCCTATGGAGTCAAAAGCCAACTTGATGGAGCACGACTCGTCAAATAACTCGAAGAAAAGACCTAACGATAAAGGCAAGAAACCGACAACCGAAAATTCCGGGAGCTTGCTACAATCGTGGCAAACCGAACCATATGGCAAAAGCGCGATCGGCCCAAAGAAAAAGAAAACCAAACCGCACCAATGCCAATGTGGTTGAAGAAAGAGAGGCGGATTGACATGTCGGGCGGTGGTGTTGGAAGCGATTTGGTGGATAACCCGAAAGAATGGTTTGTGGATACCGGTGCCACTTGCCATGTCCGTTACGATAAGGATGCATTCTTTTCTTACATCCCATCGACCTAGGAAGGAAGCTCCATATGGGGAATCACGCCTCTTGATGTTCTTTGGCGTTGGAAACGGTGGTGCTAAAGCCGACTTCGGAAAGGAGTTGAAGTCAAGGATGTGATGCATGTCCTGACATCCGCACAAATCTGGTTTCGGTTCGCTTCAACCATGGGTTTAGACTAGTTTTTGAGTCCGAAAAATTTGTACTTAGCAAATTTGGGCCAGTTCCTTGGTAGGGTTATCTAGGCAAAGGACTGCTCAAAATGAATGTAATGATTTGTCGCCGTTTTTGGCGAGAATATGAATAAGAATGAATCTTCTTTTGTTTATATTCTTGAGTGCTCTAATTTATGGCATATTAGATTAGGACATGTAAATCAATGCTATAAAAAGATTGGTAAATTTAGAATTGATTAATTTACTCAAGTAAACTCACAAAGAAAATGTGAAGTTTGTGTTGAAGCTAAAATGGCTAAATTACCGTTTCATTCGGTTGAAAGGAGCACTTGACCTTTAGAGTTGATACACACCGATGTGTGTGATCTAAAATTCGTGCAAACTAAAGGTGGTAAAAAATATTTCATCACATTTACGATGATTGCACAAGATTTTGCTACTTATACTTGTTAAGAAGCAAAGATGAAGCATTAGAGGCTTTTAAGAATTATAAAAATGAAGTTGAAAATCAACTTGGCGTAGGATTAAAATAATTGAGTGATAGAGGTGACGAATATGTTGCACCATTTGAAGAACTATGTACCCGATCGGGCATAATTCATCAAACAACGGACCATATTCACTACGATCTAACGGTGTTCTTTGAACGCAAAAACCGGACTCTAAAAGAGATGATGAATGCCATGTTGATAAGTTCTGGATTACCCTAGAATATGTGGGGGGAAGCTGTTTTAACAGCCAACCACATATTGAATAAAATACCACTTAAAGGGAAAGATAAGACACCTTAGGAATTGTGGAAAAATCGTAAGCCTTCTTATAAATACCTTAAAGTGTGAGGGTGTTTGGCTAAGGTAGCAATACGAACCAAAACAAGTTAAAATTGGACCAAAGACAGTTGATTGTGTCTTTGTGGGATATGCATACCAAAGTAGTGCATATAGGTTTATGATACATAAGTCGGAAAATCCGGAAATGACTTTGAAGGTACCATAATCGAATCAAGGAATGTTGTATTCTTTGAGGATGTCTACCCTTGTAGATAAAAATTAGAAGTGAGTAATAATAAAAGAACTCACGAATCGCAAGTGGTTCAACACCAATTAGTGAAGAACCGAGATGCGAAGAGAGGTCTAAGACGGCTAAGTCTTTTGGGCCGATTACATAACATTTATGTTAGATGGTGAGCCAAACTCGATCAAAGAGGCTCTAAGCGATCCGGATGCTCCGCTCTGGGCAAGAAGCTATCAATAGTGAAATCGAGTCCATTCCGCAGAACCATACTTGGGAGTTGGTTGATCTCCTCGCTGCCATAAAACTTTAGGATGTAAATGGATCCTAAAGAAGAAGTATAAAGCGAGATGGAACTATTGATAAGTATAAAGCACGGCTTGTAGCCAAAGGCTTTAAACAAAAAGAAGGATATGACTTCTTTGACACCTATTCTCCAAGAATAACAAGGATTGCGTCTATTCGGTCTTCTTGCGATTGCTGCTTTGCACAATCTAGAGATTCATCGAGATGGACGTCAAGACGGCGTTTCTGAATGGAGAGATAGATACTGAAATATACATGGAACAACCTGAAGGGTTTGTTGCACATGGTCAAGAAAAGAAGGTGTGCAAGTTAATAAGATCTTTGTACGGACTGAAACAAGCTCCGAAACAATGGCATCTTAAGTTTGACAATACGATGTTGTCAAATGGATTTAAAATCAACGAGTGTGATAAATGCGTATATGTCAAAGGGACATCGAAGCATTTGTCATAGTTTGTCTATATGTAGATGATTTGTTAATCATGGGCGTTGTCATGATACTATCATGGAGACTAAAAGAATGTTAAAGAGGAACTTTGACATGAAGGATATGGGGACCGCTTGATGTAATCCTTGGGATAAAAATCAGCGAGAACTCTAATGGAATTATCTTGTCACAATCCCACTATGTGGAGAAAGTGCTCAAGAAATTCAATGCTTTTGACATTCATCAAAAAGACGCCCATTGATTTAAGTATAAATCAGTTTGCTAATAAAGCGAACCAGTGGCTCGGATGGAATACTCACGTATAATAGGCGATCGATGTACATCACAAATTGTACACATCCGGACTTGGCCTACCCTCAAATATGTTGAGTAGGTTCACGGGCAATCCAAGCCTTGAGCATTGGAAAGCGTTAACTGTGTTAAAATACTTGAAGTATACCTTGGATTATGGGCTATACTACTCAAGATATCCAAATTGTACTTGAAGGATATAGTTGTTAGATAAATGTTTTTATCATGATTTTGATGATTTTGTTCAAATGAGTTTTTATACCAAAACAATGTCCCTAAATGTTGTCCCAACACTTCCGATCGATCTAAAATGTTTTTACTATTTTTCGGAGTTTTTCTTGAAGTTTATATTCGATTTAAAATTGGACAACACTTTTGTTTCAGTTCGACCGGTCGCCCTATAGGCAACCCGTACTGAGTTGAGTTTTGAAACAGAAAAAATGGGACGTAAGAGAAAATGGGGAGGGCGACGGTCGGCCGACCGGTGGGGGCGACGGAGAGAGGCGGCCGTCGACCACCGGGCGACCGGTGCACTGGGAGTGCCCTCTCAAATGCGGACTTCTCTTTTGATTTTCTATCAACCCCAACCGGTCAAGACCAAGGGCGACCGGTCGAACCCCTTCGACCGGTCCCCTGTGTAAAAATTCGCAGAATTCAATTTCAATCTTATCTCTATGCGACCGGTCGAACCCCCGTTTATCTCGCAAACTATCCGTTGCATTTTCGATGACTTTTCCCTATTTTGTGGGATTGATTTCTAACAACTATATTGATGATTTTAAATGGTTTCTTTTGCAAAGAAATCACTCCCCAAGGAGGAGCCAATGTCTGAAAATCAAAGCCAAGACCTCTCCTATAAATAGAGGCTTCATTCAAGCAACAAGATACAACACTCTATACAAGCAAAGAGCAAACAAAGCAAACACTTTCATATATCTTGTTGTATTAGCCTTAGCACTTTCACTTGCACAAATTTGAGGTCTAGGCTTTCAATTCTTGATTACACTTGTACTCATATTGTATCAATCATTATTGAGTTGTAATCTTGATTTTGGTCATCATTCAACACAAGACATCCTTGTGAGTATTCTTGTGGTAAGAA